>SNQJ01S0029562.1:60173-72863 GCA_010110895.2 Picea sitchensis | reverse complement strand
CCCCTCTCAGTAATCCAACAGAGTACAACCATTGAAATCCTAGCACCACATGGGTGTCAACCAAATCTATGACATAAAATTCATCGGTCAACATCTAGTTGTCCAATGTTACTTCCAATCCCATGATCCTATGAGTACATGCCATGTTGTACCCATATGATACTACCACATTGAATCCCTTGAAGTCCTTTATAGGGATTTATCTCCTGGTGACTAGTGCAACACCAATGAAGTTGTGGGAGGCCCCACCATCAATCAGTGTTGTAACCCTCTTCCCCTGCAAAATGCCTTTGACCCTAAAGGTTTAATATATGGGAACTCCTCAAAGTGTAAAATTGGTCACTCCCTTGGCAGTATCTTGCAATGGATCCTGCTTTGCAGAATCAAGGTGTGATGGCTAACCACTATTATGTCCAATTCCCTCATCATCACTGTTGACAATCACCTCCTTATCAGAAATGACCTCAATATAATGGAATTTACCTTTTCCCATACATTGATGACCCAGTTCCCATGACTATTTTCAAATGTAGAAAATATTCTTCCTCCTCAGCTCTTTCTGAATTTCCTCATCCAACTTGTCCTTCACTGTCCATGTCTTCTAGAGAGGCTTTATCACCTGAATTTTCAATGGGATAGCTATTTTTTACAATGTCTCCTTGGGGACTGTGTCTGTCATATATTGGGTCTTCATGATAGCTTCATGTAGTGTGTTTGGCCTGAAATCATTTACCCAACCTATTAAGGGATCAACCAATCCCTCCATGAATAACACCACCAGTCTCTGATAAGATATATCAGTCACCGTGATTTCCATCCGTTGGAATTTTGTGACATAAAACTTTGGTGTACCTGTCTACCTCAACTGCTCCAACTCCATGAAATGGATTTCAAGATACTTCCTATAAAACCTTCCCATCAACCTCTAGGTGAAATCCTCATATGATGTCATTTTGAAATGCCCCAATATTAATATCCCATGGTACAACCACTCATGAGCCTCCCCATCCAAGTGTAGAGTGGAAAACTTGATTTCCTTTTATTTTTTCATTCAGTTAAGTTGGAGATAAGTGTCCAACTTATGTATCCATGCTCGCGTTGTGCATACGTCATATTCATCAAAAGACGAGATAGCCATCTTCCCCAATTTGCAGAAAAGGTCAAAATTATGTTGATCCTCACTTGTTCTAGGCTTGTTTCTCATCCTAAGGTTGCATTAGTCGTTGTAATATAGGGTTTCCTATGATCCTACTTCTAGCAATTGATACTCCCTAAAGTAGGTGTTTACCTCATCAGCTAGCCCGTATGGATCCTATGCTCATGTAGGTTGTTCCTCAAGGAATGGTGGTAATCATGGCCCGAGTACCTTTCTTATACCTTCCCGGAGGACATTCTATGTTGAAACATAGGTATTACACCCTTCCGGATCCCTACCTCTTCTATGGTTGGCCTCTACATGGTTCCCATTGGTACCACCATGGTTTTGATTTACTTGATTGCCAGTAAAAAATTGTTTCATAAGTTGTGTTAATTGTTGCTTCCCATTGGATATTGCTTCCAACAGCTATACAATCCTCTCTTCAGGATGATCCCCCATAAATCCTCCTACTTATATCTCTTATGATGACTCTGATCATGGGGTGGGTAGTTTCCCTCATCCTCTAGTTTTCCTTCTCATTAATTCCTCAAGAAATCACAGGCTGGAAAGATCACCAAGTTTGATACCATTGTAATATCCCCAAGTATGATAGGAAAGGATTTTAGTGTTTTTATTTTGCAAATTATGTTGTTGTTAGTCTTGTCCCTTTGTTAAAAAAATTGCACTCATATATATATATATATATAATGCAAAATCTGATATAAGAATTTTTTAAAAATAGTTTGCATGCATCACATCAAGTGAAATTTTATCAATCACATCACTAATCCAAGTACATAAATAAAGGATATGAAAACATTGGCATCCTTTATTATGAATGGAGACTGGAAATACAACAACAGTAAAACCATAGTGGTTGTTATAACAGCTTCAACAAACACTACAAACTCAAACAAAAACTTGGAATGTTGTCAATAAATGATTTCAACTTCTCCAAGGTTGTCCTAGCCCTACAACGATCTGCTTCATCACTATCTTCTTTGCAAATATCCTTCTAGAATCACGGATCTAACCCAAATGTCCTACTACAACCACTAAAACCCCTTACAATGATCCTCGTGGGATGAGACTAGAAAACGAGTGGAGCCTCGCAAGACCCTCAAATTCAACCAATGGGGATGCCTCCCAAAACCCTCTCGTAAAAATATTCAATCTGTAGAGATCCTTGTGGAACAAGGTTTTTCATCAAGTGGGGCCTCGTGGGACCCACATGTTTGACAAGTAGTGATGTCTCCTTGTATTCTTTCCTGAAACCCTCATGTTACTTGTAAAATCGAAAATCAACCTCCTCTGGAAAGCTTCGTGATCTCTTATGCAATCCAATACCTCCATCTGAAAACCAAACCCCAAATTGAATCTCCAATGGAATCTTAGATGGATCCCTCTCTTGTCTAGCTAGGGTGGATGTTGCACCATTGAAACCAAACTGCAATGATGGAAGGATTTTGTTAAACCCTACCGAAACAATGGCTCCAAGAGTACTCCAAAATGAGAGATCGAATCATAATGCCAAAGTGAAGGATTACCCTTCTATTTATTATTCCTCTAATCCTTCTAGATCTTTCCCTTTTCTGACTAAATCAAACCCTTCCTTATTTTTCCTCCAATTTTCACTTAAACAAAATCATCTTATTTTTATTTAATGTCACTTTAGAATTTGTCATATTTTAACCCATTCAAACTAAATAAATCTCTTTAACTCCCATTTTCCCACTGATTATAGTCTACGAAATTCGAATAGACTACTAAGTCATCCCCGTCATAATCAATTAAAAGAAGACATTACATTAGTTTAAAATATTTCATTACTTATAAGATTGATATTGTTCATCCTAATATATATTACCATATACAATACAAGAGATACATATGCAAAATGATAAAAGCAACATACCCTTATAGATACAATACCATTATCACTACAAGGGTACTATTATTACTACAACTTGGATATACTTGCATTTAAAAATTAAATAATTTTAATTTTTTTAAGCACGCTTTGTGTTCTTAAATACCATACAAGTTATACATATAAAATATGATAAAAGTGGCATGCTCTTACACATACAATGTCATCATCACTACAACGGTACACTTATTATTACCATATGGAACTCATTGATTAAATTTTTTGTTGAATCACATGTCAAGGCATCAACATTTTGAGCATATATTTTAGATTAAGCAATGCTTTAAATTAGTTTACATTGATAGTACAAGCATAGATATCATTACATTCTTTCCAAAAAAATTATAATCGCATTCTAAACATTGTTGTTTATGATGAGAAAAGTAGTAGAAAATAATGTCACAGACTTTGTATAGACGGTTGTATTAACACTACAAAAACTATGTTGACATTACAAAAACTATGTTGACATTTCTAGTGTAGTTAAAGTGGTATTTATGGAAAAAAGAAATATAAAATATTTTTTATACAACTAATTAGTTGTTATTAAAATGAAAAATTATAAGTTTAAATAACATCATATTAACAACACTTATCAGTCCCTGTCGTAGGCATAGAGGGACTATAGCGATCGATAATCCGTTGACCTCATATTAAATTGTCCATTGACCACAAATATTTCCATATTATCTATTGTTGGAACTAGGGAACTAAAAACACCAATTTTTATATAATAAAAAGTACCATGTTTTTCATGATCTGATTGGACAACGGATTTGAGGTCTTATTGTTGGCTTTACTATTCCCAATGTTATATATGTTGGCATATCCAAATTATTTCATCATATATGGTATTTTTGAATCATATATTTTCTTATGCATTGGTCGAAGGTGGATTAATGCTAGAATTAATTTGAATGTTTGCTTTAGCAATTTTTGCTAGCTAGAATACATTCTCTAGCATATTACTATGTGTGATTTTTTCTTTATTCTTGCGTGCTTCAAGAGAAGAGGCCTGCCACGCTGCATTTTTTCTTAAATGTTTTCACAGGACTACGCTCTTCGATGGTTCCAACAATCTTAAGTGTTTACCTAACAGGTTTGTGTTGGGTATGTGTTATATTCTTTGCATCTGTGTGTGTGGGCACGTCAGATTCGACAATTGCGTCTGACGATCCCTTGTAGTAGTGCTTTGTTTTTGTCATGTGCGTAGGTTGATTTCCTAAGGGGGTCCCAAGGGGAGGAATGTATGCCCCCCCTGGTTACGTGCAATGTTTGGCATCGGGCATCAGCTCGGGGCTGATGGGGTTCGGGGCAGCGCCCCAAATTTTCTTTTTTGGTGGATTTTGTTATTTTTAGAGGTTTACTAAATTAATCCTGGATTAAGGGATTAGGGTTTTGGTATCTATGAAATACCTAAAAACATTGTATATATTGTATGGTGAATGGTGAAATTCGATATAATGAATATAAGAAAGGTTTTCCCGGTTGAGGGTTTCCGATATAAATCTCTGTGTACTATGTGAATGAGCCATTGATTAAATTTTGTTTTTCTTAAGAATCTATATGCATTGCTTTACTTCACAGGCTTAAAACTTATAGTTTTGGCAGTATTAAATGTTTATTGTACAGAGGCATTGCAATACAATTTCATTCCAATTTTTTGATGGTGTTGTTTGCAGCGAAATTGTGATGAATTGTTCTCCACCGGCATCAATGGTTCAGTGGTCGATGCTTGTTCGTTGGTTCGTTTCATGATCCTTGTTCTTGTTTGATTCAACTTTGCAAAGTTGAGGTCCTGCAGTTGTAGTTGGACCTCTTCGTGGTTGTCATTGGTTTATTTTTCTTTAACTTTGCAAGTTTTTGGACCTGTTGTTGTGGTTTGTAGTTTTTGGGTCTGAGTTGTTGTCATCCCTCGTTGAAGGGTAAGTTTTTGTGCCATTGTTTCATTGGTATTTTTCAATGGTGGGAGTCCCTACCTAGAAATTATGTTGTAGACCATATTTCTTTGTTCTCTTAATTTTTGTTCCTGGAAACCATTGGTCTTCATATGCCGACTTCCACCTCCATAGATATTTCGAAAATTGCAATGCAGAGGGGTTTTTGAAAAATAGTTCGGAGCTATCAAAAGAGGGAACCATCTGTCGAGGTGTAGAGGCAGGGAATTCTTTTATTCTGTGGGTCTGAAAACTTCATCCAACTATTGCCTTTGTCATATGATTTGTATTTTGAAAAACTTTTTTCTGGATCTGAGAAGCTTGTAGGATGAATTCCATGAATAGGTTCAAATCGATCTTTCTGCTGAGTAAATTTATGGTGTTATTTATTTGCATTGTTTCTTTTTGTTTGGTTCGCTTTCTAGTGTGGGTTTTTTTTCTTCTCATCTAATATGGGGACTAGGGGGGATTGAATTTGACAAGAAGAAGGTTGAAAGCTACATACGGTGATTGGTACCCAGTCCCGCGCTTGTAGTTTTCCTATTTTTCTTTCCTATTTTTTTCCTACTTTTATTCTTTTTTTCCCCTTTTCTCTTTTTTCATGCAAATTGAAAGTATCTAACAAACAACTTCAAAATGACAGTTCAAAATATGAAATAAGTAATAGATGTTGAGTCGTATGAAATAGATACACACTCCATTATACATGACAACATTAACAAGGTTTTGCATAGCAATGGGCTTTTTAGATTGGATGCATTCTCAAATATTGTAGGGGATTGCATTTTCTATGCATTTCAGGTTCTACTGCATTTCCTCTATTCCTCGACTGACCTGCGCAATGTATTGATAGATTATTTCCTGGGTTGTTTAAAAAATGGCGATGTTGAGGCATTGAAGTCGTATGAATATGAACTAGAATCTGATTTTCTTCAGAAGTTGCATGGAATACATGATGTCCAAACATAGTTTTCAAAGATGTGGTTGTCTGTATCCCCAATTCTGCCTGCACATGAGAGGGGAATTTGGGGAGATACATTTTGTATACGATGGTTTTCTAACTAGCTCAATATATCAATTGGAATATGGTCATTGACAAGAAAAACAAGATATCTACTATTCAACAAAACTGCATCTAAAAATCCATATTGCATTTTGTTCCATGATGCCAATGTTTTCAATGGTCCTTATGAACCACTACTGTATATAAAAATGTCCATATGCAATGTTGAAGAAGCTCATATTCACTTGTCCCTCATTTTCAAAGACCTTGAATCATAGTGGAAATGGATTATGCATCTCATAGACTGCCATGGTTTACATCTAGCAACAATTGTTGTGTCTAGCTATGGATATAGTTTGTTCAATGCAATTTGTTATTTGATAGTAACGAAGTTCGATGTGCAGTCACTGCATATTTACACTGTGCAGTCCTTTTGCAATGCAATTATAGGTGGAAACCAACAGGCTTTTAGGTGCTTGCATGAGCACCTTCCACCATATCTCCTACAAAATATGTCGGCAATTGGAAATTGGAAAGAATACCTTGTAAACATGGCACTACCATATGAAAAAGGGAATGTGGAGGGTTTCAGATTCTATTTGCAATGGTTGTCTATCGTGTTCAGAGTAAATATTCAGGTCTGATCGGCCTTGCCAGAGGGCACTTTCCATTCCTGGTCTATTGATTCAAATTACGATCGAACAATTGACATCCTCTTGTTGAAAATAGATACAACAAATATCCATTATGAACCTTTGCTTGGACATATCAGTGGTTCAGGGTTGAATGTCCATGCCATCCAAACCGCATCGAATTTGCATACACATCACATGAGTTTTAGTGAGAATTAAACCCCTCTCGGTTGCGATAAAAAATCCATGCGTGAAATTCATCATAGTTGTGATGAGGCCATACAGGGATTAAAAAAAACATAGAGTAAGTTATCACAACTTGAAAAAAGTTATGCGTAAAATTTGTCCCAGTTGTGATGAGGCCATGCACCCCTTAAACAAAAAACATACACTAAGTTATGACAACCTAAATCAGAGTGAAATTCATCCCAGTTTCCATTAGTTCATCGTTCCTTTGGATAAGAAACGTAGAGTAAGTTACCACAACTTGAAAAAGGTCATGCACGAGAGAAACAAATACATTGTTACGCTTCCTTTTAGAGAGAAACTCACATATCACAATCTAAAGAAATTTGTTCATGAACAATAGAACAGAAACAGGTACGGTCACATATCCTAGAATGGTCATGAAACTGTCACATTTTGTGGCCTAGAAGCAACACCATGCACTACTAACAATGAAAACTAGTAAACACTTTCTACTCATACTTCCCTGCGAAAGAAAAATGCAAGACAGACGTACATGAAACAAATTAAAGACACTCCTTCCATTGCATGTGCAAGTTTTGAACAAATGAATTTCTCAAAAAAGAGTAAGCCTTTCATGCCTGATTTGCAAGAAGAATAACTCTGCTTGACAGTGCATGATATACCATTTTCCAGTGGAAAAAATTGTCTTCCATGCAAACGGTCGCTTGAAAATGGAAAACTACCACAATTTGCAACCCCTGAGCAAATAAGATGTAATACACCACTACCATATGTAAGTGCACTTACGAAACTTGAGGAGAGACTTGTGCCTCTGTGAATTGCATTTGTACAAATCAGGACTTGGGGATATAAATGACAAAGATGGGCTTAACAGGATCAATTATTAATGTGTCTGTTCAGCTAGATGTTGTGCAAAAGGCCTTGCCACAATTTATTAGCGATACAATGAAAATTGTTGTGGCTCTGAAAATATGCTTTTGGTGTAAAAATGCCTATTAGACATGCAAAGTGCATGTGCATGTTGTTATGAAAGAATTAAAGGAATTATGTTCTAGAGCCCTGTACAAAGAACAAAACATTTGTATAAATGAGAAATGGAACAATGTTCTTGCATAATAGGATGCCAACTCTGCAGAGACTCTTGAAAATGCTAGTGAATTTGATACAAGTGATGAATCGGAGAATGAAACAGCTGCTGAGACATTGGTGCATGGATTCACTGATTCACAGTGCATTTTTGACTTGCAAGACAAGATTGTCGAAATTTCACTTGTTGAGGGGCAACATCCACTTCGAATATTCAAGGACAAATCTGTTGAGGAAATGAACTTTCCAACACTCTTCTATGGATATCCATGTGCCATTGACATTTCAAAATGGTTCAATTATCATAAAATAGTCCGATGGGAGCTTCTACATTCAAGCTTGCCATTATTTTTTTTTTGTGCCTCCTTCGACACTCCATATCTTCCTCTACATTCACTTGTCTCCATGTGTGTAATACATATTCAGTGTTGAGCTTGCCAGTTCTGGACTCCGTCTATCAATTTGTATATCGTGGAACTCTGAATGTTGTTTGGAGGACACGAAACAATAGAAGTACAATGTTGAGCCATCCAACTCGCAAGTCCGCTTCTCAATTTGTATATCACGCAAATTTGGCTGCTATTTGCAGGACACAAAACATTAGAGGCCCAGTTTAGAGCCCGCTAGCCCACAAGTCTGCAATCCAAAAAAGTGGCTAAGTATGGAATAAGGGATTTGTACATGCTCTATAACATGTCATGTCCATACTTTATAAAAGTACATATTTAGTATGTATTGCTCGTTTCTCGGAGCCCACCAGCCCCGGAGTCTGTCTCTCAATTTCTATATCGTGGAACTCAATAGAAGTACAATGTTGAACCAGCCAACCCACAAGTCTGCTTGTCAATTTGTATATCACGCAACTCTGGGTGCTATTTCCAGAACACAGAACATTAGAGGACAAGTTTAGAGCCCGCAAGTCCGCGATCCAATAGAAGTGCAATGTTGAGCTAGCCAGCCCGCAAGTCCACTTGTCAATTTGTATATCGCACAACCACGGGTGTTATTTGCAGGACACATAACATTAGAGGCCCAATTTATAGCCCGCAAGTCCATGATCCAAAAAAGTAGCTAAGTATGGAATAAGGGATCTATACATATTTACTATGTATTGCTCATTTCTGGGAGACCGCCAGCGTTGGAGTCCGTCTGTCAATTTCTATATCGTCGAAATCAGTGGAGGTACAATGTTAAGCCAACCAGCCCGCAAGTTCGCTTGTCAATTTGTATATCGTGGAATTGTGGGTGTTATTTGTAAAGAACAGAACAATATAGGCCTGTTTTTTAGCACGCCTACCCGAGAACCCGCAATCCAAAAAGTGCACATGCTCTATAAAATCTCAACCACCCTGCACGTCCACTTGTCAATTTGTATCTCGTGGAACTCTTGGTGCTATTTGTAGGACACGGAACAATAAACGCCTATTTTTTGAGCCTGCCAGCCCAAGAAGCCTCAATCCACAAAGTGGGCAAGTATGGGATGCGATATTCGTACATGATCTATAAAATCTCATGTCCATACTTTATAAAGATACATATTTAGTTTTCCCTGGTTTGTACACATACTAGTCTGGTCACCACACAATTTTTGTTGCACATGGATTATGAAATATGCACTACGAGTCCAATCGAGCCCTTTCGTTTCCTTAGACAATTTTATACCCATGGCTTCCCTGGTACGTGTTATCGAACTCTCATTCCTCATGTTCTGAGTTTTCATCTTGCATCCAAAACTTGGTAATCCATGTCTATGCTTGCGGGTTCCTAGAGAGCAGAGTGGTAGATTTCATGTCCATCTATATCTCTACATCATGAGTCCAACTGAACGTCGTTCGTTTTCATAGTTCCTGATTTTTATGGCCATGGTGTCCTTTTTGGGAGCCATCCAACTCTCATGCCCTGTCTGCACGGTATACATATTGCCCCCGAAACATCAGTGATCTACAATTGGACCTGGACTCGAAGCTTATGACTCATTTGCTAATTTTATTTAATTAAATTATACAATATCAATATTTATTATTAATAAATTAGTACTTGAAAATAATGTTTTTGTTGGAAAATGTTTAACAGGCAGCATATGCTTATCATTGATGGCAAGTACAACACTGATGATGGCTTGAGTACAACAACGATGATCAACATGCAAATAGAAGATAAGTCCAAAAAGATCGAATGATTGAAGGCAACACAACATTGATAAAATGATTGAAGGCCCAAGAAGCATTTCTGATCGTTGGATCTCATTCAAAATTCCCGAAAGAACGAGGGTCGTCAAATCAAAATATAGACAAGAAGAGCGTTGAATAGGAGGACATACCTCAGACGTTATATCCAAGCATAGGACCCGACCATTGTTGGATCAAGGAGAACCTGCACACCTTTTAAAGTATAACAAGGAGAAGCGGGTGTAATCACGATATGCGAAATCGTGACTTAAATATGAGCCGTCAGATCGAGGTTGAATCTAGACCGTTGATCCCAGTCCATGTCGAAGTTTTTAGGATCGTGAGTTGAACATGTCAAAGATTATTAACATCAGGAATCCCGATATCGCGATATGCGAAATCGTGATGTAATCTGAGCCGTCAGATCAAGCTTTGATCTGGACCGTTGATTCCAGTCCGTGTCAGAGTTTTGGGGATCACAACATGGAGTGGCAAGTAAACAATGCAACAAGAATGTCGATTTCGCGATATGCGAAATTGCGATTCAATCACAGCCGTAGAATCAAGCTCAGATCTGGACCGTTGATCTAACTCCATATTGGAGTTTCATGGATCGCAACATGTAAAGGCAAGTAAAAAATGCAACAAGGATGTCAATTTCACGATATGCAAAATTGTGATTCAATCGCAGCCGTTGAAGCAAGCTCTGATCAGGACCGTTGATCCCATGCCATTTCGGGGTATAGGGGATCACAACTTGGAGAGTTGAGATGTCTGATCTCCAGACTCACGAAATGAGAAATCGCGAAAGCGCCTTATGCATAAGGTTGTGGTCACAGCACATGGTCACGAGAAGGGAAGGAGTCAGTCCAGATAAGCTCCATTTGGGGGTTTCAGAGATCACGACTTGGAAAGTCGAGATGCCTCATCTCCAAGATCCAGGAAATGTGAATTCGCAAAAAGAGCTTTTTGCATAGGCACTTGGTTATGACCATAGCCATATTGGGGAAGGAGCTAGTGCAGAAAAGTTCTGTAGCAGAACTTCGGAGATCGCGAAATGAAGTGTCGAGACACTCAACACAGAATTGTCGAATGTCGAAATGCCGAAATGAATGCAAGATCCCATGGAATCAATCCAATGGTGCAGGTGAATTTGAATAAGATCGGAGGGCTACTGTTGCACGACACAGTGAAACTGCTAGAAACCATTGATGGTTTCTACCAGAGGATGCGAAGAGACTTCGGTGTGATTTCCAGAGGAGCTGAAGAGTCACATGGAATCTGCTAGTGGAATGAAGACGATTCATGGAGGAAATTGACATTTGGATGAGGGTTTGAGATCGTAACTAAAATAGAAAGGATGAGCTCGACTGTAACAAAGAGGATGAAGAGTCTCAACTGCCAGAGGGAAAAAGGAATTTCGGCTTAACACCTAGTGATGATAGACACAGGGGTTGAACTGCGAGAGAAGTTGAAGAGTCGCGATGATGATCACGCAAAGCACTTGAGATGTGGAAGAGATTGGCGCGGTATGAGCATGCATAAGAATGGCGAATATTGCATGCACAAGATGCTCAGAAGCAATATATATACATGGTACAGAGAAGAGAAAGGGTTGTTGTTTATGTTGGAGTTTGTTGCGGTCGTTGTTGGTGAAGGTGATTCATGTGTGAAGAAGGAGGAGAGCGCAACAGTTGAATTGAACAGAAGAGGAACTGTGCAGTGAATGGACATGGCACACAAAGCATAAAAAGAAGAAGAACAGGCAACGCAAGTCATGTGTGCATAAAGGCAATGAGGCAGACAGAGCAACGAAATGCAGCAGAACAGTGATGAGTCTGGTAAGCCATTGTTGAACATCATATCATTGTAATAAGTTTCAGTAGCAAAGATTTTTATTTCAAGGTGGAAGGGAGGTTATAGGGAGGACTGTTGTCCTCATAGGTTCAAGTGGGTGCTTGAACACAGTGAGTTGTAGCTTCCATCCGGCTGCATCCAGAGAAACCAAGGCGACAGGGTGGTGCAAGGGAGAACTCTTGTTCTTTGTTATACAGGTTTGTGCCTGTATGATTGGAAGTTGGTGCTTCCATCCAGTTGGTGCTGGAAACACTTAGGGAGTTGGTGCTTCCTTCTGGTTGGTGCTAGATAAACCAGGGAGTTAGTGATTCCTTCTAGTTGGTGCTAGAGAAACCAGGGAGTTGGTGCTTCCTTCTAGTGGGTGCTAGAGAAAACAGAGAGTTGGTTCTCTCAGCAAGTAGAATCTTGCAAAACAGAGGTTGTAGCATCATTATGAGTTGGTGCTCATATGTATGATAATGTAAAGAATGTAGCTACCACTTATCATATAAAGAAAAAGAGGTTTTTACCCTTTATGGGTTTCCTCAAAAAATATCTGTCTCTGTGTATCACATATGTGTGACTGATGTTGAATATGCTATTGTTTACTTCCCTGCACTATTGTGATTGTCCCTCAGTGNGAGTTGGTGCTCATATGTATGATAATGTAAAGAATGTAGCTACCACTTATCATATAAAGAAAAAGAGGTTTTTACCCTTTATGGGTTTCCTCAAAAAATATCTGTCTCT
>SNQJ01S0029562.1:23401-44087 GCA_010110895.2 Picea sitchensis | reverse complement strand
ATAGCTAGGGTGTGAGAATGCTTGATTCTCGCAGGCTGCATCATATCTAGGTTGTGAGGAATTTGTAGTCTGCTCTATAGGTAGGGTGCGAGAATGATTACACATGGGAAAAATGAGCGTTTTCTCGAATCTTCTAGAAGGATAAACTTCCATGGTTAGGTGGCATCCAAATGGTTTGGATCTTACTCGCTTTCATGATTTAGTGGGATCATCCTAACCTCCTCACCTTATCCTCTTCAGATTATAAAAGGAGAGGATCTCTCATGGACAATTGAAAGGGACCTTATGACATCAAGTCCATGCTTGTAATCTCTCTTTCACATTTAATATGATATATTAATATGATTATTTCCTATAAAGCTTGTTGTGTTTTATTGTATGATTCCTTGATCACATACATAGGTTTATATTGAGTTCATGATATTTCTATCACTTTGGTTGGTTGCGTTCTTTTGCAGGTTCATCATTGTATGAGTGTTGGAATGGAGATAGGATGGCGATGGAGAGAGGAAGTGGAATTTAAACGGTATGTAACCTATCCCTCTTTAGTTAGTAAATTCAATATTTAAAACTTAAGGAAAGTGTCATGTTCTGGTGTGTTTTGTTCTATATCTAGGTGGATATAGGGAGATCAGTTAGTGTTTGCACCTATTGATTTATCCGATAACACCCTGCCAACAACGCCACACCCACAACCCTACAACATTGGATGGCTCCACTGATCAAAATCTGGACCAGGGGTCAAAATTTAGCCCAAAAATCAAAGTGTTTAGAATCACTTCAAAACAAACAGGAGCATAGGCCTCATCGTCATGAACCCAACGCAGTTTGAATGGGGTCAAATGAACATCGGATGAGTGAGATATCGCATTCTGTTTGATTTTCCAAACAGGTAAAAAAATTGATGACTGTATAATCCGTACAGTCCGTACAGGTGATGACATGGAAAATGTTGACTGGACATGCTGACATTGCATGACTGTACACTGATGTGGCAGGTACTGATTTGGTATAGTTGGCATGAAACGTGGTCGAATCATCTATCGACACGTGGCACATGGTTGGAAAATGGGGTGGTGCAACGTGGCCCAGGCATGGGCTGCCATGTGGCACCATGTTATAGGTTATCGTATTTAAAATTTTTATGGAGTCTGTGGAGTTCGAACCTCAGACCTCCCCCACTAGTGCAAAGCTTTGGAAAAGGCCTCCCAACCGGCGCACCACCGTTTAGTCCTTATAATATCTATGTATTCACATATATTAAAAGTTGCATGTTGTGGTATTTGGGGCGCGTTCCGGGTTGGGGCACGGTCCGGGCTGGGGCTTAGCCCCAGCCCTCAATCATAGGCGTGTACCAAATGACCTTACCTCCCAGAGTTGCGCGGGAATAAAAATGGATTTTCATTCAAATGGACAACAACCCACGTGCCCGATACGTGGCACAACCAGGCACTTGGACACATGTCATGTCTACAATGAATCTTGCAAAGAGGGCCTAACTTTGCGCTAGGACGTGGCCACATGGCCACCATGCATCCAACACCTTCGTGGTTTGGGGGTTAGGTTCCCTAACCATTCTACATTTTGGTGTGTTTTGTGGAGAGGCATGTGTGTGCTGGGTTTAGGCACGAGAAACACCCAGAAGCCAGGTTACTCACACAGGAGTTGCGAATTGGCGAACCAGAGACAACAAGCTTGAAGGAGGAAAATGGCAGGAGGCCTATCTTCTTCAGTTTTTGGCCAAATGAAGTGCCGAAAAATCCCAGCTAGGGTTTTTTGGATGTTGTGAATCCATTGGCACGGTAATCAAAGCCATTTGGAGATTTCTTTTTCAGGTTTTTCTAATTTGAAGTTTCAGGAGCTCTAGGGAGCTTAGGGCCCCCATTGATGGAGGCCATGCTCAGATGAGCCCAAGTCTATTTTCTGTGACTAAATAGTCATTTTTGACTAATTGATATGCTCTAAAAACATTGGTATAGGTTTCAGATCCATTTGAGGACCTTTACATGTGTTTTTTCCACAAGGAATCTCAGGGAAGCTCAAGGCCACCAGTAGAAGAGGTCATGCCCGGATGAGCCATGGTCCGTTTTCAGAGATCCAATAGTCATTTTTGGGGTTTTTATGTATTATGAACCCAATGGTACATTCATTAAATCCATTGGAGTTGAACAACAACTTGTAAAATAATCTTTGACAAACTAATACTAGAGATCCTAGTCTATTGATGGAGGCTCAAGGAGATGTATCCCAGTTGGGGGTGAACTCCTTTATCATCTTGTCTTTGTTGTGAGTTTTGCTGGTTTATTTGCTACAAGTTATGTTTGTTGTGTATTTGTTTAAACCACATATTTAACATTACAAATACCTCACACATAAACATTTAAAAGAAGCATAAACTTGACACATAATTTCTCTTGCACAACTATGACATTGAGAAAGGTCCTGAAGTTTGTTTTAATGGAGTAGAGGGTGCTTGCATAGCATAACAAGTCAGCCCCCTATTTTCAGATCAAGTGGTATCAGAGCATAGTTTTTCTCATGTGATTGCCATTGATAGCTAGAGATTTAGTTGTTGGTATTATTGTGCAAGTTTTGTGTTGAAGTTTGATATCTTGCAAAGATGGAGGAAGCTTCAAACAGTAAGAGTTCTCATACATCTTCATTAGCCAAGTTCTTTGACAAAGAGATGTTGAAGGAGTTTGTAACCATGAGAGATATGGTACAAGAGTTGTGGGAAGAAAGAAAAGAGAGCATTGTCCTTCAAGAGCAGTTGATGGCCATAAAGGAGGAGAAGCACCAACTTCTTGAAAAGTTGCATGAGATGGAGACTCAACTCCATGAGGCAAAGGAAACCCTTACCAAGTACATGCATGAACATGAGGTATGTAATGCTAGTTTTTCTTCAAATTCCTCTCAAGATGAATGCTTTGGTGTTTTTGNATTGATAGCTAGAGATTTAGTTGTTGGTATTATTGTGCAAGTTTTGTGTTGAAGTTTGATATCTTGCAAAGATGGAGGAAGCTTCAAACAGTAAGAGTTCTCATACATCTTCATTAGCCAAGTTCTTTGACAAAGAGATGTTGAAGGAGTTTGTAACCATGAGAGATATGGTACAAGAGTTGTGGGAAGAAAGAAAAGAGAGCATTGTCCTTCAAGAGCAGTTGATGGCCATAAAGGAGGAGAAGCACCAACTTCTTGAAAAGTTGCATGAGATGGAGACTCAACTCCATGAGGCAAAGGAAACCCTTACCAAGTACATGCATGAACATGAGGTATGTAATGCTAGTTTTTCTTCAAATTCCTCTCAAGATGAATGCTTTGGTGTTTTTGAAAATCACACTAGAGGAATAGGGTCCAAGTTATTGTTAAAAATGGTCTATGAAGGTAGAGGGTTAGGCAAGCATGCACAAGGCATTGTTGAGCCTATTATTGTTGAGGACAGGCCCAAGTATAGGGGTATTGGATATGAACAGAAAGATGGAGAATATTCCAAAGTTGAGGAGACAAGGGAAATAGTTCCAAGAACAACTTTTGTTGCAAGTTCAATCCCTCAAGCATGCAAAGTTTGTGTTCAAGATGAATGCAAATGTATGAAACAAGAGATTTGTGACAGCCATGAGGACAAGAACATTTTTTTTGCTATTCAAAGGAGAGTTGGTAACTCTTCAAATTCACCTCCTCAAGAAGGAGATAAAGGTGAATGTTCAAGAACTTTTGTTGCAAGTTCAATCCCTCAAGCATGCAAAGTATGTGTTCAAGATAAATGAAATGTGTGAAACAAAAGAGTTGTGACAACCATGAGGACAAGAACATTGTTGTTGGTCTTCAAAAGAGAGCTATTAAATCTTCAAATTCACCTCCTCAAGAAGGCAATAAAGGTGAATGTTCAAGGTATATTTTTGCCTATAATTCAATTTCTTTTGATTATGTTAAGGATGGTAAATTTTCATGTAAAAATGGAAGAAAAAGTCCATGTACATATTGTGGTTTAGATAACCATCATGTTTCAAAATGTTGGAAAAGATTGACCACATTCAAGAAACTTCCCAAGCGAAGGAAACTTGAAAAGAAGATGCAAAAGATTTGTACTCACTGCCAGAAGAGGGGTCATCTCATTGACCAATGTTGGACATTGCATCCAACCACCCATTCACAACACAAGAAGTAGATGGATAAAGAGACTGGAAAGAATTGAAGAGGAGATTCCATCATCAAAGTGAGTCAATATGATTCACAAGAAGACGATTTTCAACAGAATAAGTCACAATTGAATTGGCTTGGTAAGAAATGGTTAGATTTCTTGAGCAGGTAAGGCTTGCATTTTTCTGTTGTATATGCACTTTTCAGCCTTGTGTATGCATTTCTGTTGAAAGTTTGACAAGTTGTAGCAGTTTATCATAACTTGTATGATGCAAGTTTGCATGTGAATGCGATTCTTTTGAAGGCATTCTTGTTGTTGCACAACTTCGCCAGGCGGATGTAAAAGATGGGTATGATTCTCACTTGTTGAAGCCATATAGCTTTTCATTGAAACTCTTATGTACCCACATGTTTTTGGGTTTATGTACTTATGTTTGTACTTGAAGGAGAGTTGAAGAGCTATGCACATGCATATGATTTTGTATGTGTGTAAACAATGAACTTTGTGATAGTTTCATTGAGTGACTCATGATTGTGACATGGTTGTGTATCATGAATGTCAACTTGTCATTTTGGGAATGTTGATATGTTTCAAATGGGTCTCGACTTGTGTCGATGTTGTCTTGACGACTATGTTGTGTCGATCATGTTTTTTGACTTATGTTTAGTCGATGGTGTTTTTCAGCTTGTAAGTTGATATTGAGTACACCAAGATGCAAGAAAGCACCATGTGCTTTGATGAAGTACAAGATGCGACCATTTGCTTGAAGAGAAAAAAAAAAACTTTATTGGCACCATTTTCAGTCTTGTATAAAGTTTGTTTTCAAGATTGATGGTTTTGTTGGTTTGTGACAAGATGTCGCAAGAAACTTTTGCAGCCATTGTAGATCAGATTGTGTTGACGCCAAAGAATTCAAAAGACAGACTTGATTCTCAGTGGGAAGGTTGTCAGTATTCCAAGCACAAAGAGAACAGTGGGTCAACAACAGCTAGAGGACAGTGATTGAGGGACATAGCTAGTTGTAGTGCAAGGCATGTCAAGGTATCTAGGTGATTGTCAAAAAGACTTTTCAAGCAGAATCAGTGGATATAACTTGGAATCAGAAGAGTAGTGAAGCTATGGTAGATAATCATCATCTTTTGTGGGTACGAAAGCCTTTCCGTGGGAAGGCGTGATCAGAATCTGGACCAAGGGTCAAAATTTAGCCCAAAAATCAAAGTGTTTGGAATCACTTCAAAACGAACAAGAGCGTAGGCCTCATTGTCATGAACCCAACGGACTTTGAATGGGGTCAAAGGGACATCATATGAGTGAGATATCATGTTCTTTTCTATTTGCCAAACAGGCAAAAAAATTGTTGACTGTACAGGTGATGACGTGGAAAATGTTGATTGGACATGCTGACATGGCATGACCATACACTGATGTGGTAGGTATTGAGTTGGTATAGTTGGCATGACACATGGTCAAATCATCTATCGACATGTGGCACATGGTTGGAAAATGGGGTGGTTCCACGTGGCCCAGGCATGGGCTACCACATGGCACCCTATTATAGGTTATGGTATTTAAAATTTTTATGGAGTCTGTGGGGTTCGAACCTCGGACCTCCCCCACTGGTGCAAAGCTTTGGCAAAGGCCGCCCAACTGGCGCGCCACTGTTTAGTCCTTGTAATATCTATGTATTCACATATATTAAAAGTTGCATGTTGTGGTATTTGGGGCATGGTCAGGGCTGGGGCTTAGCCCCATCCCCCAGTCATAGGTGTGTACCATATGACCTTACCTCCCGAAGTTGCGCAAGAATACAAATGAATTTTCGTTCAAACAGACAACAAACCATGTGCCCGATATGTGGCACAACCACGCGCTTGGACACATGTCGCGTCTACAATGAATCTTGCAAAGAGGGCCTAACTTTGCGCTAGGACGTGGCCACATGGCCCCCATGCATCCAACACCTCTGTGGTTTGGGGGCTAGGTTCCCTAACTGTTCTACATTTTGGTGCATTTTGTGAAGAGGCACACGTGGATTGGGTTTAAGCATGAGAAACACCTAGAAGCTAGGTTACTCACACAGGAGGTGCGAATTGGCAAACCAGAGACAACAAGCTTGAAGGAGGAAAATGGAAGGAGGCCTATCTTCTTCAGTTTTTGGCCAAATGAGGTGTCGAAAAAGCCCAACTAGGGGTTTTGGGATGTTTTGAATCCATTGGCACAATTTTCAAAGCCATTTGGAGACTTCTTTTTCAGTTTTTTCTACTTTGAAGTTTCATGAGCTCTAGGGAGCTTAGGGCCCCCATTGATGGAGGCCATGCTCAAATGAGCCCAAGTCTATTTTCTATGACTGATTTGTCATTTTTGACTAATTTCTATTCTCTAAACACATTGGTATAGGTTTTAGATCCATTTTAGGACTTTTACAGATGTTTTTCCACAAGGAATCTCAGGGAAGCTCAAGGCCACCAATAGAAGAGATCATGCCCGGATGAGCCATGGTCTGTTTTCAGAGATCCAATAGTCATTTTTGGGGTTTTTATGTATTTTGAACCCAATGGTATAGTCAGTAAATCCATTAGAGTTGAGCATAATCTTGTAAAAGAATATTTGACAAACTAATCCCAGAGAGCCTAGTCCATTGATGGAGGCTCAAGGAGATGTAGCCCAGTTTGGGGTGAACTCCTTTATCATCTTGTCTTTGTTGTGAGTTTTGCTGGTTTATTTTCTGCAAGTTATGTTTGTTGTGTATTTATTTAAACCACATATTTAACCTTACAAATACCTCACACATAAACATTTAAAAGAAGCATAAACTTGACACATAATTTCTCTTGCACAACTATGACACTGAGCAAGGTCCTGAAGTTTATTTTAATGGAGTAGAGGGTGCTTGCATAGCATAACAAGTCAGCCCCCTATTTTCATATAATCTTCCAAGGAATCGATCTCCGCGTCAGCCAATAGTGTCGACTATCGTATGGCATCAAGCCCTTCAAAGACGAGGTATTGTCTGATGTTGCTCCTCTTGAAGTTTGTGATGTTCTTTTGGGCCAACCTTATTTATGGAAACATCATGTTGTATATGATTCTAGGCCTCATAGTGTTATTATTACTTTGAACAGGAAATTGTACAGGATACCCAAGGCTATCCCACCTAGTGCTATTTTCTTGATCTCTGCTAAGAAATGCAGGAAGGTCATCTCTCAGACGTGGAAGTTTGTCTTCTTTGTGATTCGTTATCAGAATGAGAGAAAAATCACAGCCACATCTAGGGTCTCTGCGGCTGAGCTCTCATCACAACAGAAGCAAGTAGATAAGGTCGTGGAAGAATACTCATATATCTTCTCCTCACCTATCGGGGTACCTCTGCATTGCCAGGTCAAGCACCCCATCGATCTAACCCCCAATGCACCACTGCCTAATGGGCTAGTCTATCGCCACTCTCTATTAGAGAATGAGGAGATCAAGTGACACATCCAAGAATTGCTCCACAAGGGCCACATCCATCCTAGCTTATCACCTTGTGGGAGCCCAATCATGCTAGTACATAAGAAATATAGAACCTGGCGAATTTGCATTGATTATCGGGCTATGAATAAAATCACAGTAAAAAACCGGTACCGGATTCCCTGAATCGACGACCTCCTTGATCAAATCACAGGGGACAAATACTTCAGTAAGATTGATCTCAAGTCTGGCTACCACCAGGTCCCGATAGAACAAATAGATGTATGGAAGACTACCTTCAAGTCAAAGGAAGGGATTTTTGAATGGTTGGTCATGCCCTTTGGTCTGACCAACACTCCAACCACTTTCATGAGGATGATGGACGATATCCTGCAACCATTCACCAATACTTTTGTAGTGGTGTATCTTGATGAAATTCTCATTTACAACAAGACTTGGGTCGAACATTTGCAGCATATTCAGCAGGTTCTGCATACCCTGCGACAGCACAAGCTATACACCAACTTGGAAAAATGATCCTTTGTCATGGACAGGGTCCATTACCTAGGCTACATCATTGATCAACATGGTGTACATGTGGATCCAGCCAAGATCCAAGTCATCCGTGACTAGCCAGCCCCAACCACACTCACTGAGCTTCGGAGCTTCTTGGGCCTTGCCAATTTCTACCACTAAACACTTATTGCATGGGATCGACCCCAACAATAAGTGTTCGATGATTTGAAGCAACACTTATTCTCAGCCCCATTACTTTCACTACCATACATACAACAACCATTTGATATTGAGATTGATGCTTCAGACTATGCTGTGGGTGTCGTTCTCACACAGCACGACCACCCGGTGGCCTATCATAGTGTGACACTATCAGATGTTGTCCGTAAGTACCCTACTTACGACAAATAAATGTACTCTATTATGCAAGCCTGCCACTACTGGAGACATTATATTCTTGGGAGGGAGATAGTCATCCACACTAATCATAAGCCACTGCAGTTCATGCAGACACAAGGAAAATTACAGAATGACCGCCATCAAAAGTGGTCCACATACTTGCAGCAATTCCACCTCAACATCAAGTATAAAACAGGGAGCACCAACCACGTCGTTGATTGCCTTAGCATACCACACTCACCATAGTGCTAGAATCCTATGGCCATGAAACCTCTGGATGGCCCCAACTCTATGAGACAGACCCATACTTCGCCACCACCTACCAAATGTTGGGTGCAAAGGCGGTTGTCGATAATTTCCATCTTTAGGATGGGTTGTTGTGTCGTCTGGGCCATATATGTGTTCCCTCAAGTGAGCAAGCGAAGATGATCTAGGAATCCCACTACAGTCGGGTGGTAGGACACTTCAGTGTCGAAAAGACAGCGACGATGCTACAAAAATATTTCTACTGCCTAAAACTTTGACAGGAGGTCAGCAAGTATATCAGGTCTTGCACTACCTGCACTATTGCCAAACCAACCACTAAGAAATAGGGCATGTACACCCCTCTTCCTACTCCTGGCAAACTATGGGAATCCATCTCAATGGAATACATGTTGGGCCTCCCATCCACCAAGCGGGGAAATGACTGTGTTTTTGTGGTTGTCGATCGCTTTTCTAAGATGGAGATTCTAGTTGCTTGCAAGAAGAGCATCACAGCAAAAGCCACTGCCAAGCTCTTCTTTGAACGAGTCTAGGTACATTTTGGAATCCCACAAACCATTGTCTCAGATCAGGACAGTCGATTTCTCAGCACATTCTGGTCGATCCTATGGTCACTACTGGAAACTAAGCTCACCAAATCCGCGACCTTCCACCCCCAGAAAAATGGCCAAACCGAGGTCGTAAATCGAATGATCGTGCATATCCCGCGCATGTATAATTCCAAGCACCCTTGAACATGGGATGAGAGTCTTTCCTATGTCCATCTTAGCTACAACTGAGACCTACATAGCTCAACCGATCACAACCCCTTTCAAGTGGGGTTGGGATCCCAACCATTGGGTCCCATAGATGTTGCACTTCCCCTTGCGGTCACCTCGACTGACTCCTCTCCTGCTCCAACTAAGGCTAAAAAATCCACCCGGTTCATTGAGAGGATCCAACACATTCGCCAACAGGTTCAGTATATCCCACAAAATTCCAATGACAAGTACAAGCAGTGCCATGATCAACATCGGGTTCCACATAAGTTTCAGGTGGGTGACAAAGTTTGGTTGCACTTGCATAAAGAACACCTTACAGGACCCCATCGAAAGCTTCACCCACTCCATTATGGGTCGTACACCATCACCAAGGCTGTAGGGGATAATTATTTTGTGCTCAACATTCCTCCTTTCCTTGGACTGCACCCAGTGTTCAATGTGGACCTCCTTCGGCCTTATTTCTCACCATTATTAGACACCTCAGATGTAGCAGAACAGTTGACACCAACAGAGCTCAACCCTGACTGCATACAACAGGCATCCAATGATCATATTGTGTACACATAGATCAAGGGAACTCGACAACAAAGGATCCAGCTTTGTCGAGTCGTCAAAGAAAGGCAACTCCTACACCAAGGCAAGTGGCTCACCCGGGGCCAAATTCAACAGAAATTTCCTCATCTGATGGGGGAACTCAACGCAATGGAGACCATTGCTTCCTAAGGATGGAGGATTGACCTAGGTGGATATTGGTGGCCACCCACCTTTTCCAGCTGGCTCAAAACAACTTTCTAGCAATTTTGATAATTTACTATTTTTAGTAGTTTTTTGAGTCCTGAACTTCCAGAGCCATTTTGAGGCCCCAAATGACATTTTTTGGGGTATGTTGTTGTGGTTTCATAACTTCATCATGAAATTTTATGCAATTGTTGTAGTCCTCGGATAGATCTTTCCAATAGACTATCATATGCCTAAAACGAAGATCGTATGCAAAAGTTACGACCCCGGGAAGTTGATGTACTGACTTACCCAAACGGGGCCCACATGACTTTTGGAGCTTCATCTCCTAGGGTTAGGTTTTTTGGATGTTTTGGTTTTTTGAAACTCTTGTTTATTGTAAAATGACATTGAGAGCCTCATTGTAATGATCTTCTTGCGAATGAGCATAGCCGTCACATCTCTTCTCAGAGATAAGCTACCACCATTCCAACAAGCTTGTTTTCCACTGCATTTTACAGTTTCAACTTATTTCCTTATTAAATAGAAAACCAATTTTATTGTATCTCTGTTATTATGTGTTAAGCATCTGGTAATAATCTGTAGTCATTTCGTTCTTCTCATAAAATTCGAATCATCGGAGCCCGCCAATGCTGGAGTGAGTCTGTGAATTTATATATCGCAGAACTCAAAAGAAGTAGAATGTTGAGCCAGCCATCCCACAAGTCTGCTTGTAAATTTGTATATCCTGGAATTTTGGGTGCTATTTGTAATGCATGAAACAATAGAGGTCTGTTTTTTAAGCCCGCCAGCCCGAGAACCCGCGATCCAAAAAGTGTACATGCTCTATAAAATCTCATCCAGACTGCAAGTCCGCCTGTCAATTTGTATATCGCGAAACTCTAAGTACTATTTGTAGGAAACATAAAAATATAGGCCTATTTTTTATCCCAACATCCCGAGAACCTGCGATCCACAAAGGGGCCAAGTTTGGAATGTGAAATACGTACATGCTCTATAAAATCCGGTGCCCACACTTTATAAAGGTACATATTTTTTTTACCTTCTTTGTACACATACTGGTTTGGTCACGACACAGTTGGTGTTGCACATGAATTATGAAATATGCAGTAGGTGTTCGACCGACTGTTTTCATTTCCTTAGCCAATTTTATTCTTGCGGGTTCCCCGCTACACATTATCGAACTCTTATTCCCCGTATTTTGAGTGTACATATCACATCCAAAACTTGAGTAATCCATGTCTATGCTCGTGGTTTCCCAGACGACGAAGTGCCAGATTTCATGTCCATCTATATCTCTACATCATGAGTTCAACCAATCGCCATTCGTTTTCATAGTTCACGAATTTTATGGCGCAGGTTCCTTTGTGGGCGCCATCCAGCTCTCAAGCCCCATGTGCCCGGTATACATCTTGCGCCCGAAACTTCGACGATCTACAATTGGACCTGGAATCGAAGCTTACGACTCATTTGATAACTTTGTTTAATTAAATTGTAGAATATTAATATTTAATATTAATAATTTAGTACTTGAAAATAATATTTTTAGATAATGCTTATATATATGTGTGTGTGTGTGTGTGTGTGTCTTGTTTCTAAATCTTAAATGCTAACATCTCATCGTGCAGGCACCGTGTAAATTGTCATTAATGGCCGCAAGGCTCGAGAAGATATGTCATTAATGCGTACTAAACCAATATTTGTGGAGTCTTTTGTTATCCCTTCCCAGTGTTAATTTCAAATACCATGGAATGTCATTCGCAAGCCGTCACCTTGGTTCGTTCACGAAACCTCCAATCCTTAAATGTTCTTCGTCGTAACCACCACTTTCCAACTTCTAAGTATGCAATAATTAAGCTTTACTTCTAACAACTCACCATATAGACCGCATAGAGATTGTCATCAATGAGAGAAGAGCTCGAGGAGATTTTCCATTCGCATGCATTAAACCAAAATTTTTGAGGGGTTATATTATCCCCTCCATTTTTTCATTTGAAGTAGCGTCTAGAGCAAACTAATGTTTTCATAAACTACCGGCAACAACTCCATAACAATTCTGTAGAGATATAGTGAACATCTTCGGACCTGAGGACCAGAACCACCACAGTAACAAAGCATCACTCCAATGGCCTACCACAGTAACAAAACAACCCAAAGTTCTTCAAACAGACGAGGTTCATCCTAAAATTGATAGTTCTCACAAACTTCCCATGGAGAAGAAGGGAAAAATAATTTTAGGGGAGGCAGATGAGCCCGAAATTGAGAGTGAAAACATGAATCTTGTCACTAATCTGGATAGCATATTCTGCAACCTTGAACAGTCGGGAGACATGATTCACCATAGCTACCCAATGGACATAGTTGATGCCAAAATGTTTGACGAAGATGAATCCTTCATATTCCAGAGTGTTGTTTTTGAAAGCGAATCTAAAAAAATAATTATTGAAAAAAGAGATGTAAAAAATAAGAAAAGAAACCATCGTTCAGAACTTGACCTTGCCAATATGAAGGCGTCCAAAATCTCTGAACTTCACATGGCAACCAGATATGCTCTTCATGATTCCATTGGAGTCATTGAGGTCAAGAATGCCAGACTAAAGGACCAGATCAAGGAATTAGAGGAAGCTTTGTTTCGTATGTGATTACTTGGCAGTCCTTTGGCAATAGCCATGTCTACAACTCCCTGCACCCTTGCACTAAACCTAAAAGGCTCCTCCACCTTCCTCGCATCGTGTAGAGGATATGTGGAGAAAAATATCAACAAAAGAATGGAACTGATTATTAAGGCCTGCGAAACATTACAAAATATGGAATCCCTGGGAAGTAGGGCACATAACTTGCTCCAACTTCTGCAGATGAATTTAAAAAATGAAGAAACTTTCTATTTGCACATGGTCATCCCTTTTGCCTTTCATGTCAACAACATGGCAGAAACGACAAGAAGACAACATGACCTCCCGTCCAAAAAATGGTTCACTCAATTAGAAGCATGTTGGAAAGAGAAGGTGAAGAACCTGTATCTGATCGTCCAATAATGTGAGCAAGCAATATCAAAGAAAAAAATAGTATTCATAAAGCTAACCAAAATAGACTTAGCTGGAAGGACCAAGGAATTCGAGGACCCCATCTTAATCGCCAACTCGTTGGCGTTAACCAAGCAAGATTTTGATAACCAAGTTGATAATTTGAATGCGTTGTCTTTAGAATTTTTTGACATGATTATTAAATATCATGAAGAACACATGGATAACTGGATAGTTCACTATTCAGTATAGAATGGAGACATTCATCTGTTCCTGTGTAATATTTCTATTGACCTAAGAGAATTAGAAAATGAATTGTTTAGCATTAAAATTTGGATTGACATCAACGTCGCCCCCTTGAGAAGCTATATTAAAGACAACTTGAAGCGGGTTGCCAACAAAATCCAACAGGAAAAGGCATCAGCAAGCAAATAACAAAAATACTTATATGGAACATCGCTATAAACACTTTGTTTATCAATCAAGTTATTCAAGCAGGTTGGAGACGAAAAGCAACAAGAAAAGGCATCAGCAAGCAAATACCAAAATACTTATATGTACCATCGTTGTAAGTCTATACTTATAGTCCTTTCTTTATCAATCCAGTTATTCCACCTTTTTTGATAGAAATCTATAGCCAAAGACTGATATATTCTCATTTCTACTTTTCAGGTATTACACTCTACAGTCTCCCACTTCTTCTTTCCATGGTCCTATTTCTTGTACATATTTCTCTTATGGTCCGCGGGAGCCCCAATCCCAGTCTATATGACAAACGCATTTAAATTTCTAGGAATATGTAACAAACTATTCTTTTTTCATATATTTCAAATAAAATTATTCTTTTGTCTCCTTATACATTTATGTGCTCCTAGATTTTCATCTTCAGCTATGTTGAATGTCAAGACATTCTGTTTATTTTATTTCAATTCTTTTTTTTCTGATGCATATATTTTTCTTCTTCGTCATTTCAAAATTAAATTTGAGATTATATATATATATATATATATATATATAATTTCCAAGAATATGTAACACATTTTTTAATTTTTTTATATAAATGTCATAAAATTGTGTTCAATACTTTTGTTCTACTCACACATATAGAGTATGTCATTTTTTGCATCCTTACCACATGTCCTTCATACTGCTTGCCACATCTGCACTGCAATTTTAGGGCCCAAGTCCAATTGTGCTATTACATCAACACGAGGCCCTTAAAATTCAAATAGTCTACAAGTCCGCTTGTCAATTTGTATATCGCGAAACTCTGGGTGCTATTTGTAGGGATCCAAAAAATTCCTAAGTATGGAATGAGGACTCTATGCATGCTCTATAAAATCTCATGCCCATACTTTATAAAAGTACATATTTGGTATCTATAAAAGTTAATATGTACTTTATAAAAGTACATATTTCGTATGTATAAAGTTTTTGTGTCCAAAAACCTTTTAAATGTAATACTAGTGTACACTATTTTTTTTTGTCCACACTCCTTTTAAATCTTGCCTGTACTATCAAACTTAGATACTAGGAACCTTCGTTGATATAAAAGACATTAATATTTTTTGATAAATTTCAAATAAAACTAATTCGGGAATACTAAATTCTGGATGGATACCACATGTACTGCAACTTGCAACCCACGTGTCTGTACGCGGTCTCATTTACTCCCATTCCAACCTGGCAGGGACTAAGCTGCCATGGAACACTTGTTATTATTGGAGATACTTATCAAAAATTTCAATTTTATAAAAATATAATTTTTAACATTTAAAAGCATCAATTAATGTCAAAAAACAACCACAAATATAGTCCTATAAAGTTTAATTTTTTTATTTTTTTTAATTATTATTAAGATAGTGATTAGGAAAAAACTAAACTTCTTACTTATCAATCAATAAAATCTAATAATAATATATAATTATTTATTATTATATATATATATATATATATATATAATATATATACAATTAAATAAAATAATGATTTATTATTTTAATTACAAAATAAATAAAATCACAATAAATATCAAAACTTTCAATTTTGTAAAAATATAATTTTTAGCATTCAAAAACATCAACTAATATTTAAAAAAAAAACACAAATGTAGCCTTGCAAAGTTTGATTTTTTCATTTTTATAAAATTATTATTAAGATAGTGATTAAGAAAAAACTAAACTTCTTACTTACCAATCAATAAGATTTAATAATAACACACATAATTATTTGTTATGCCTTACGGTCTACAATTAAATAAATTAATGGTTTATTATTTCAATTACAAAATAAATAAAAGTAACAAATAAAAAAGATATCATATAGACTAAAAGGGATAGAAAACCTTAATCACTACATGGAGTAATCTCTCAAAATTTTATACATTGCATGGTTTTCACAAGAGGAAAAAGGAGCTTTGAGGTCAATTTATGCTTAAATTTGAGATTCACTCTTGTAAATAAATAAATAAATTTAATATTCCAATATTTTTACTATTCTTTAATTATATATTTTGATTTAATCAAAAAAAAAATAAAAAAATAGATTTATTTTACATTATCTAAACTCAAAAAAATTATAAATTATACAAGTTTCAATACTACTTTGATTAATAATTATTTCACGTTTACAAATTAAAAAAATCCTATCTATAAACCAAATAAATTATTATTATTTTTTATAAAAAAATAACTATAAATTATTTTTTAATAATAATTATTATTATTATTAAAAAAATTCAAAATTCAAATTCAATAAATATATAATGGCAGATATTATTTCTAAACTTAAAAATAACAATTAACAATTTCACTTCAAACAACAATGTTTTTTGTTTCCCATTCTCATCCACAGATTCAAAATAAATAAAAATATTCCTATAAAACTTTATGATTCTCTCACAAGCACATATTAAAAAGCATTCAAAATAAAATAAAAAAATATTCCATTTAAACCTTATGATTCTCTCCACCAATATGAATAAGACGGATGTTATTTGCGCACCAAAACTTCACAGAAAAGCTTCCAATGAATGGATGCGGAAGCGTGAAGAACCGATAAGTAGTTTCGAGTAAAAAGTGCATGGTCCCAAGAAAATTATATATAATATTTTTTTTTTTTTTTTTTTGGTAAATAGTGATAATAATAATAAAGAATTTATAGATAACAATAATAATGTTTATTGAAGGATGTTTTGATCTATGGCTAAAACTTTTAATCATAGGCAACTTCATTTTTAAACTTACCTTTAACTTTTTGAAAATATTAAAACCGTCGGCGGATCCTTACACACCTGTGTTTTTTTAATTGTTTTCGGGGAGAACTGCGGTAACTGTAATTTGAACTTTAGTCAACTTTGTTTTTATATTGTTTCCAGGGAGAACTGGGGTAACTGTAACTTGAACTTTAGTCAGAAAAGTGTTTATTCATGGTTTCGAGGCATAACAATGGTAACTGCCATTATTTGAAGCACTTATTTAGATATACCATGAGGAAGGGCGAACATTATTCAAATCGTGAAAATCTTAGTCAGAATTTTGAATTATTTTCAAATAAATATGACTAATCATATATTTCATATAGTTTATTATATAGTTTATAGTTTATTATATAGTTTTTTTTTTTTGTGTTGTTTAACTATTTAAAGTTTTTTTTAGTTGGAATTAGATAAAATAAATAGGAAAGAAATAACATTTTTTTGTTGTTTAAATTGCATTTCTTAATGTAGAAATGAATTTAGCTTGCTGAAAAACCCTAGAGCAGTAGGATTATACAAATTTAACCATTAAAATCTGCAGATCTAATAATATCTCGTCAGATTTCAAGCAAATATCCCTGAAAATATACCCAAAATATACAGGGAAAAGAACAAAAACTGAACACATTTAGACAACCACTATATTTAATATTTATAAAAATTTATTTNCCATTAAAATCTGCAGATCTAATAATATCTCGTCAGATTTCAAGCAAATATCCCTGAAAATATACCCAAAATATACAGGGAAAAGAACAAAAACTGAACACATTTAGACAACCACTATATTTAATATTTATAAAAATTTATTTGAGATTTTGACTAGACATAGAATATAAAATCCAGGCAATTTTCATTGAAAGGATTCTGCTGGAAACCCTAAAGTCACACACCTAAATCCTATATGTCACTGGGAAGGTCTAGATAATTTTTTGAAATTTTGAAATTAAAATTAGGCTTTGTCTAGCTGTTCTACGAAATGGCTTTTTTCACAGAAATCACTATTTTTTGTTATTCAAAATCCATTTCTGAATACAGAAATGAATTAGGCATGCTCAAAAACCTATAAGACACTAGAATTATACAAAAATAATCATTGAAATCTACAAATCTAACAATTTCTTATCTAATTTCCAATAAATATCCCCAAACAATATTATCATTTCAGAATATTTAACCTACAACTTAAAATTATATAAAAAGACCTAACTCTTAACGCTCAAATCCCAAGATCAAATGCAAATGAAATCCGGACACACAAATCCCGATATCAGATATCAAATTAAATCTGCACAGTGATATCACTTTTTAGAAATTCGAATTTTATGTACGTCTGCAAAACTACTTCCCCGTAGTTTATAATCGAGTGAACGCTCTGACTTTTGTCGTTCAAATGTTTGAAATCGGACGTTTGTAATCGAGTGAGCGCTCTATTTTTGTCGTTTAAATGTCTGAAATCGGGCGTCAAGGAGCAGGCATTTCAATGATCATAATTGATCCGGTCCCACCGTTCTCAAAGGTTCCAGTCAGAAATATAATTGAAGATTTGCCGATTAGACAAAATTTCAAATTCATTTGTTTTTTCTGACCTAAAAAAGGTTTTATCTCGGAAAATTTGAATTCTTAAATNATCATAATTGATCCGGTCCCACCGTTCTCAAAGGTTCCAGTCAGAAATATAATTGAAGATTTGCCGATTAGACAAAATTTCAAATTCATTTGTTTTTTCTGACCTAAAAAAGGTTTTATCTCGGAAAATTTGAATTCTTAAATTTATTCGTCATTTATAGAAAAATAGAGGAAACACACAATGTATTTCAACTTTCAGTGAAGTCGATATCAACAACCCAGTAACCCTTGAAGATTTTCCCATTAGACAAAATTTCAAATTCATTTGTTTTTTCTGACTTAACAAATTTCTATCGGGGAAAAATTGATTTTTTAAATTTATTTGTCTTTTAGATAATAGAGGAAGCGCATAATATATTTCAGCTCTCGGTGAAGTCGATTTCAACAACCCAGTAACCCAGAAAAGTTGAATTCTTAGTTTTATTTGTATTTTGTAACACAAAATGTATTTTAACTTTTAGTGATGTCGATTTCAACAACCCAGTAACCCTTGAAGATTTGCCCATTAGACAAAATTTCAAACTCATTTGTCTTTTCTGACTTAAAAAAGTTCTATAAGGGAAAAATTGAATTTTTAAATTTATTTGTCTTTTAGCATAATAGAGGAAGCGCATAATGTATTTCAGCTCTCAGTAAAGTAGATTTCAACAACCCAGTAACCCAGACAAGTTGAATTCTTAGTTTTATTTTTATTTTGTAACACAAAATGTATTTTAACTTTTAGTGAAGTCTACTTCAACGACCCAGTAAACCCATCATGGCTATCCCTAACCCAGTAACCCATCACGGCTATCCCTGGTGAGTCAGCCCCAGTACTAACAAGTCACACGTACTGTTGACTATGAGTGCATAGAAATCAAGTTAATACCTACGTACTGTCGACTCTGAGTGCATAGAAATCAAGTTAATACCTAGTTGCAGACGGCCACCATGAAGTTCTAATGAACCTTTTACAATCAGGGTTTGTGCGCAATAGCATAAATTATTAGCAGGTAGGTAAGGCATGTCAAATGTAGAATTAAAATGGTAATTTATTCTGCTGTCACATGTGCCTCTGCTAGTGGAGCAGCTCTCACCATGGAGTACCATAGGATACCAAGAAGGGTATTTAGTATCTGAAAAGAAGTTTGGACTCTCAGGAAATAGATTACATCAGATAAGATGAAGAAATTTGGTCTTGCAGAGGACTCCATAGTAAGGGTTTGATTTGTAGATAAGGCAATGGATGGGACCTACTCTTTTCCTAGCGGTATGTGTGGGGAGAGGGCAGCCATCTACTTTCGTAATAATGGTTGAAACCAGGGATCGAGTAGCATAAATAAAGAAGATTTCACAGGTTTGAATGCACAAATTCTCATATTTCAGCATATTCAATTTGCATTTACATTTTTTAAAATTGAAGATAAAGGTCTAAAACAAGACATGTTTTTATTATTTTTTAATTTGAATTTAAGTTGATTATGTGTAGTTTAGATATTTTTTTTAAATCTGGTTAACAATAGCTTTTGAAGTTATTATAACAATATATTCTTTATGAATTGAATAATATGTCATTTACAAGAATTGAATATTGAACATTAATAAAAAGAATACTAATCATTCTTCACAGCAATCCAAACTAAATCTCATTAATAACATCAAGACATAACTTGAAACTATTTCAAATGTTTTAATTTAAATCTCTTTCCAAATTACATACACCTTAGAAAGTTAAGTTTAATAAAATTTATGACTTAAAGTTTACCATTTTTTCTCAAACTTAATTTCTTTGCCATTTGATATTTTTTCTATTTGTGATGTACAATGTCCATCCTTCGCCATTTTTTACACAAGTTTATTCAAAATGTGAAATCCTTTTTTCACATGGTTTCAAAATTTTAAGTATTGTAATTTTTGTTTTTTACAATTTTTTTAAATAAAATTTTGTTATTTACAAAAGTATTTTATAGTAATAATTTATGCTGCATTTCAATTTAATTGATGGTAAATGAGGGAATTAAAATATAGTATAGTAAATATTTCAGGAATCTATTTGAATTAGTCATTTAACTTGCTTTCTTTATTTTTTTATGTTTCCCTACTATCCAAATTGGATATTTAATCTTTCAGCCAACTAGAATCAACCAACTAGAATCAACCAACTAAAAACAGTCTTTCAGACTTCCTAACTAGAAGAAAATGTTTTCTAACTCTCCATGCCCAAAGTCCTAAAAAATCCCAATTCAAAGTATGTATTAATCCAAAGTCCCGAATATGTCCACATCCAAAATACAAGTTATTAATTCCCATTTTTTACCAAAACTACTCCAAAGAAAAATCATGTCCAAAAATTATCATGCTGCTTTGTTCGCACCCCAACCTCCCCCTATCCTTAGCCTTCCCCTTATTCCACGGCCTTTCCTCTCCCAAAGGCTCCCTCTCCTAACATCCTTTATGTCAACTTCCCTAACTTAATAGATAGAAATGACTTTGATACCAAGTTTGAGTACTTTTCACTTAATTCATACCACAT
>SNQJ01S0029562.1:0-14032 GCA_010110895.2 Picea sitchensis | reverse complement strand
CAAGTTCATTTTTTTAAGTGGTGTTAAATGATGTATTAGATTAAAGTTGAGAAAAAAATATTAAGTAGTAAAAAACATTTTAAAGAAAATAAAATAGAAATTATCATTTTTTCAAAAAAATTAACAAAAAATCAATAGAAAAAATTATCACCATTAAATTAAATTAAATTAAAAAATATCATTTTGAAATTCTATTATACATAACATTAAATTAGGGTCTACATACTAGGTTAGAGATAGTACCAAGTTAATCTTTTCAAGTGGTGTTAAATGTGTTAGATTTAAAGTTGACGAAAAAATTAATAAGTTGTAAAAAACACTTTAAAGATAATAGAATAGAAATTATCATTTTTTCAAAAAATTTAACAAAAAAATCAATGGGAAAAAAATATCACTATTAAATTAAATTAAAAAATATCATTTTGAAATTCTATTAAAATTTTAATTAATAAAAAAAATTTCAAAAATTTAAAAATTCAGAAATAGAGCAAACCAAACAAAGATTAATTATTTATAATTTTAATTTGAAAATAGTTTGATGACCAACTCTATAGTTATGACCAACTCTATAATTATTATAAAAACGACAAAACAAACAAAATGACATGTTTTATTACCATGGTTTTCAAAGTTTAGGTTATCCCATGATCATATACTATAAAGACCTTATCTAATTGTTCCAAGTTTTGGCCTTTTTCATTGAAGCACTTATTCACCATAAAATAGTAAAGACTAAATTTTTTTTTGAAAATAGTTTGATGACCAACTCTATAGTTATGACCAACTCTATAATTATTATAAAAACGACAAAACAAACAAAATGACATGTTTTATTACCATGGTTTTCAAAGTTTAGGTTATCCCATGATCATATACTATAAAGACCTTATCTAATTGTTCTAAGTTTGGCCTTTTTCATTGAAGCACTTATTCACCATAAAATAATCAAAATTCCTAAAAAATTTAAAATTACAATTATTATAAATTGCATGTTATTTCATATATACATTAATCATTTGTGTTTTTATATATGTGCATTAATAATAATTAAAAGAAATAAATTAATCATTTGTGTTTTATATATATTACATTAATAATAATTAAAAGTAAGTATTAACTAATTTTTATAATTTTAATTTATATATATTAATTTTAAATTATTATTTATATATTTGTTATTAAAATAATTATATATATTTATTAATAATAAATAATTTAACTTTATTTAATTTAAATAATTTATAAAATAAAATTCATTTTTATAAAATAATAAAATTAATATAAATAAGTGAATCTAACGCATTGTGAAGAACATCGAACATTTCTTCTACAAGTTCAAATCTAATCTGAAAACATCTTAAAGAAATAATAAATGTATGGTTTTCAAAATTACAAATTCCAATCCAACCAAAATTAAAAAAAGGGTGGATACCTCTAAAAGTGTAGTGTGTACCTGAAGATTCATAAAATACAATATTATATCTGTTTCTAATTTAAGATGACTAATAATTTCCACAGTAACAATAAACAGAGCTGGCTTAGGAGGTCCACCAACTACTACTTCTGGTGATCTATCAATAGTTTACTCATATTTTCTATATACATTAACACGTACGTATAATCGCTGAATATCTGTCATTCCTAAATACCTAGACGACAAAACAGCGTTATTCATGGTAGAGAATCCACCATCCAATGTTCCCATGATCTGAAGGGCCTCACAAAAACGGAGTTATACAGCTGATAAGTTATCCGCAGGGGAAGTCGAGCACTGAGAACCAAGCGTAAGCTCTAACCCTACTGTCTTATATGCAGCTTCAGGTTGAGTAGCCTTGAGGTTACATAGATCGTGGCAATACTCCATTTCTGCTTCATCTGCAGCAAGAAGTTCATCATGTTCCTGCCCCGAGTTAGACGTGGAATATCTCTCTATGAATTTCTCATTAAATATACCGTTGTCTGCAGAATTCTGTACGGCGTTTGTTACATCACCCCGATCGTCAGATATGCCGCTGAAGTGAATAGGATTGCTGTTGGGTACACGTTCGCCTTCTCTTCGTTTGCGTTTCGCATGCGGTACACCCTTCAATCTGCTTCTAGTGCTACTGATTTCCGCAGCCCGGGGACGGCCATGGGTTTCATCGGCACGATATTCTCCCGATCCGGAAACATGAAATTGCCCTGCGGAACGGCAAGGAACGATCCCCGCAGGATGCTGTCCACCCCCGCTTGGCACTCTGCCCAGTTCCCCGACCACGCAAGGCCCACTGATCCATGCACTGGATTTACCATCCTGCCGCATGCTTCGTATAAAAGGGACCTGAATATAGCTGCACTACCCACCGCAAAAAACTAGGTTTAGGGTTTCTAATGTGCTATTTCTCTTCTATATTTCGCAATTCGAATAAGGGAACTTCTTACAAAACATATAAAATAACAGTACGTGCACTGAATCAATTTGTTTTTTTGAAATATTGGGCTAGGTATCATATATGCAAAATTGAAATATGTAATCTACATCTGCATAGTCGATTAGATTAAGATGGGTTTGTGATTATAGCTGCTCTGCAATCTGGAGATGCATACAAGAATATCAAATCAATACACCTCTGCAACCTCAAAGTGTATAATCGGCTGGGGCTGGGGATTCAATCAATCTATTTAGATAGGTCCAGATTTCGATCCGTTTTTATAAATAAAATTTATGTAGGTCTAGATTTAAATAGGCTTGAGAAAATTACCAGGTCTCAAATGCTCGGGGCCGTTGCTAATGAGATTCGTCAGCCCAAGCGCCCGTAGAACTTGGCTTCAGAATATGAACGGCGTTCCCCTGTGACTCTGCAGTGCTTATCCAGTGGAGGCAGGGCCTGAGAATGCAGGATTCGCTGCAGCCCTTTCGCAGCACTCGGCAGCCGTTGCAGCTCATCCTCATGATATGATTTGATCTGGCAAACAGACAGAGCATGAATAAGAATGTTATATGTTCAAAATCTGTGCTCACAGGATCTGGCAATCAGTGATAAAGAAAAGGAAATAAAACAGCAAACTGCAAATATATGGGAAGACGCCACCGACATGAGTATGCTGAGCCTATGAGTCTGTGTATGAACGCCGAACTAGTAAGCGATGTTTTCCTTGCAATAGAAGTAAACGCCGTGATTAAGGCGGTCGTGGGGCGGGTCCGGGCTGCTGTGAATTCGAAGCGCGCTGTGCCAAAAAACACAAAATAAATTGAAAAGCACAAGATGCCATTATTTCTTGATTCTTTGTCCATCCTACTAAAACACAATCACGGCTGTTGGAATTCGCGAAAAGTTTACGTCACGTCAACCACGACCTTTTTTATCGTTTAGTTCAACCTTCCAAATCACCGATATCAATGTTAACTAGGATTGCAAACAAAACCTGCACATAATAAATCTTTTCCAACAGGATTGACATAATGTGGTTAGTGAAGTTTCAATTATTATTTTTTTATTTTATTTTATTTTATTTTTATTTTATATATTTTAAACTTTTTAATCCCCGTGAAGAAAGAAGATAACAAACATGCTAGCTAACTATCTTAATTATGATTTTTTGTTATTAAAAACACAATTTAAACAATGTAAAATTAAAATTTCATCAATAACCACAAAATAAATAAAAACATAAAACATTTAAACTAAGTCAAAATTCATAGCAAGATGGAAAGAAAAAAAGTCACTATATCAAATCACATGCCTCTTCCAAACATTCAAAGTAATTATATGAGATATTGGTAAAGTTGACATAGCTAACTCCCATATCCTAGAGACCTAAGGAGGTCCATATGACCAACTAAAGTGTTTGGGAGCCCATTTGTACTCTAGTCACTCGATATGGATAATGTATTGTTTACTCATTTGTACTCTAGTCACTTAATTGAGACACTTATGATGCTTTGTTTATAGTATGTATCAGTATGTGTGGTGACGAGGGTATTGTGAAATATGTTTGTATAGAAATGTACAAGACAAAATGCTTGGTAACACTAATAATATAATTGTTCACAAGGTAAAAGTATTATGTGAAGATTAACATATCAAATATGATGGTGATGATGATGGTTAATGTCTATATTTAGTTTATTGAACTTTGAAAAATATAAGGGATTAGTTGGATTTCTTTGTAATTTTATTTATGTGCTAGAAAAATATTAAGAGAAGCTTTTCAAGATCACCTTAGTTTTGATGAGTTAGAAGGTTGGTATTGTGACAAATCTTTTTAAATCAAGATTTAATTTGGGTAGCACAACATTTTAAGATGTTTTTCAAAGGTAAGCTTGATTTGCTTTAAAATCCATAGCATTGTTTCAACTTGGAACTTTCACTATGGAGCTGGTTAGAATTCACACTTTCTCCTTAAATTTAGAAGTAATAACATTTTTAATATTAAATTTTTGTTTTGCAAAATGGTCTTTTCCTTTATTTCTCAATGATTTAGCCAAAACTTGACATCATTATGTCATCCCCACTTGAATCCCTAGTGATTTTGGACATTTGGAGTTTGAATAAATTTTGAAGCCTCTTGTCTTCCATATTCATTATCTTGTTTTGTACATTAAATACATAAACATAATTGTACTCTCAATAGAAAAAACTCACTTCTACAAAAAAATAAATAGGATATTATGTACCACTTATATTTAGTTTATAAACTAAATATAGGCCATACTCTTGACATAGGTTTAAAGCTTCCTATATGCATAGGACATTAGCACCTATACATGTATGTTTTACAATTGTGCAATACTCTCGATGCAAGTTCAAAGTTCGATGTGAACATAACATATCAAAGTAAAATATTATTCCACATCTAAACATACACGACATACATTGTCGCAAAAACTTTATTCCACATCTTGTGACGATAACATATCGAAATATAATATTATTCCACCTATAAACATACAACGTATTGTTTTGTACACATTTTATTTTAATTTTACACTGTATAACACCCTCAACTTATTTCACTTATTGTAATTTATAAATATAATATCAAAATAAAATATTGTTTTAATAAACTTATTTCACTTCTCGTCATATAGTATACAATTATGCAACACCGTCAATTTGAATTCAAATTTTCATATAAAACTAATGCATCCGAATGATAATATATTAAAATAAAATACGATTTGACGTAAAATGAAGTTCGAAATCTCGTTCAAAAATAACGGATCAAAATAAATATTATTCAACCAAGACAACTTTGGGACAAACATATAAAATATCAAAATAAAATATCGTTAAACAACGACACTTTTAAATGATGTAAAGAGTCAAGAGCGAAGTCCTCGTTCCACAAATTTGTGAAGGAGTTAGGTTTTTCGGTTGGCGTTGGAAAGCGAGAGTTGGGACCCTTCGCCCAAGTCATTATTTTCCAAGTTCATTCACATTCACATTCACTCACTTTGTCTGGTTACCTTTCCACACTGTCCCTCCAATAGTTTATGTCGTCTTCTTGTCTACCACTGAAGTATGATCATTTTAAAAGTGGCTCTCATCTTTGACTCGAAATCTCTAGAAAATCTCTAAATCCACATTAGGAATTTCTCTATGGTTATCCATCCTTCTCACTTTTCAGATCAATAAGCAAAGAAAATCAGACAAAATAACTTCATTAATGTATTTTCTACTATGGTCAAAAACCCTTTTCACTTTCGGTTGATGCATCGTTAAAGAGAAACAACTTTTTATATGGGTATATCTCATTTAATTAAAATTTGATGAAGAAATACAAAATTATATACAATTTAATGAAATTTTAATCAAGTCTTATAAAAAAATCGTGAATGAAATGATTTACAATATATTAGTTTTAGGTTTATAGATTTACTAATAGCAAAGCATTAATATACAATATATTAATTTTGATTGGATTCATGTCAAATCAAGGTCGTAGCCATGTAGCTATGAACAAATACATAATGTATCTATGTTTTAGTCTACATCAAGAGAAATATGACCATGAGTTAAAAGTGAAAACTCGATTCTCCAATGTATCGATAAAGTAGTGGTAATGTATAATAAAATTAGGTGGTAGTATCAAAGAATAATGCCACAATAAGTCAAGGTCTTCAATCCAAACCCATTGCATGTATGAATCTAGTCCACATGAATGAATGATTTGAAGGGGAAGTCGAATATAGTGAGACACCATTTTATTACCCATCATTGATGTATACCATTGTGGTCCTGAAGCTCATCTACCCATGATGGTAATGGATGCCAATGTATAGAGTATATTCTAAGGATTGTGAAGAGATAAGCTTATGTCAAACACTAAGTGGAATCAATCGATCATGTGTCATTGATGTATACCATTGTCAGCACAAGGGAACCTACAATTCTTGAATACAAGCCCCAAAAGGTACTACAAAGGTCTCTAAATTCACTTCCTAGAATAATAAGTTGAAGTCGATAAGGAGATATCCATTGGAAGAAGGCCATTCAAGAAACCATCATCAACCGACACGATGAAGGAATAGGACATGAAGTTATCATGCAACTGGTTATGTTATTTTGAGCAGAGACAAGAAATATCACAAAAATTACCAATGGAGCAATAAAATATAGAGAAGAGCACACCAAAAATGATGCCTTTTAATGAAATGGAACAATGTTCACTTGCCTACTCTTAGGGGGAACCTCCAGCAGGAGAAGCGGCTCACATTACAATAATTCTCAAGACATCCTTTCTCAGCCACCTCTACTCTTATTTGTACTAATTATATCTTCTAAATAAGATTCTAGAGGAAGATCTTTCTAGAAGTGGGAGCTTTATTAGGTCTTCTTACATTGGCTTGTTCACATTTATTTAATGGGCCGCTTGATAACTTGCTTGTCGGCCTTTATTACATGGAAACTATATCCTACTAACTTCTTGACCCACATAGAGGGGTTAGGATCGGATCATAACATGCCCTCCCCCTTCAAAAACAACCTTGTCCTCAGGATTGAGATGCAAAACTGGAATATGGCAATTGGTTCCCAAGTTGCATCCTCTAGAGATGCATCATTCCATTTGATCAACACTTCTTTGATAGCTCTACCACGTACAAGGCGAAACTTTTCAGCGCCGTTGAGGGTGGAATTTCTGGTTGGAGTGAAATGGATCCTTATTCATCTAATTCATGTAGGATGGTTTGAAACCGACAATTCTAACTCACCACTTTCTTCAAATAGGAAACATGGAACACCCGGATATTTTGGAGTAGGCTGGAGCTGCCGGTTTGTAGGAAATTGTACCAATATGTTTGATAATCTGATAGTGGCCATAAATTTTGGGTTCCAACTTGTGGTGGACATGTTCTTTGAGTGATGTTTGTTTATAAGGTTGGATTTGGAGAAACACCTAATCACCTTGTTGGAAAACCCTTTCAGAATGGTGTTAAATTACATTGTTGCTTCATATGATTTTGGGCCATGTGGAGGTTATCATTTAGAGCCCGCGAGGGTATCTTCTCTGCCACAACAACTTATCAATGCTTTGGACCTTTGATGTGCACGGAAGATATGGAAATTACTATAGTTGGTTGTTGGCCATACATTGTTTCATATGGTGTGGTGGTGGTCATGTCATGTTTTTGGCCATACCACCATTCATCCAAAGGTAAACATTACACTTAGCGATGTTGTTTGTCTCGACAAAACAAGCGCCAAGTAGTTTCAAACATTTATTAAAAATTTCATTTAGTAGATCCATCTGTATGGGGGTGGTAGTTTGTGCTCATGTTTAGTTGTGTTCCCTATAATTTAAACTTTGAATTCTTGCCAAAATATTACTTCTCGAGGTTGGAGCATGATCCGGACACAATGGATGTTCTCCCATGCAATTTGAAAATATGATCAATGAAATCTTGTGCTACCATAGATGGTGTAAAAGGGTGTGGTAAGGCACAAACAATGTGCATACTTGGAGAGGCGATCTACCATGACCATGATGACTAAATTTGTAATGCCCCGGACCATCAACTGATTTCTACGAGGCAAAATGCTACTTCACGGAAACATTCTCATACTTATGTATGCATTTTAAAATGAGAGTTGGTGGCTTATGAGTAAACATATAATTATTGCTAACATATAGAATTAATAGAAGCAACAGTAAACATCATCCTGTGAGGAATACATGATAATGTGCAAGCATCCGCGGACATGCATTTGGTGAAAATAAACACATGCATATACTTTATCTTTGAAGCTAGCAAAGTAACTCCACCAACCGTGCAAACATTCCGCAGACCTCCCAACCTTAGACCTCACTTCTCATCACACACTCCAATAGTGGGTCAACCAGAAATTTGGGACTAGCTCCACCCAAGGCAAGGAATCCTAGACTAGGCTAAGATTCTGGGGAGAAAGCTACCGCAGGCTATCGAGGAAGGATTCTTCCTGGGATGCCATCTTACGCCCACTATACCGGACTCTCATTCCCCACATGCATGTTCAGCAAAAGAGTATACACCTTCACAAAAGAACAGTCCATCAATGCTTCACCTCCCCTCTAGGCCTCAACAACAGGCCAGGATCAATAATTCTTAGAGCTTCGTAGCTAGTGATGGAAATTCTTTGGAAGAAAACAACTTCCCCAGCAGACTCCCTCACCTAGAGAGAGTTGCTCCGAGGTTTGATAACTGCCTCTTCTACCAAAGAGCTTGACAACTTCCGGTTCTTCACGGTTTCAAATCAATTCCCTTAGAGTTTAGGATGATATCAAGCGATAACATCTTGGAGTTAACTCATGGTGGCGGGGAACCAGGGAAAAGCGGGGTGTGGAAGCGAGGAAGCGACAACAAGTCACTAAGACACAACATGATTCAAACATGGTTTCAGAATGTGTGACAAGCAATTCACACAAAGGTCAAACACAAACTCAAAAGTTCAGGTAGAGGTTGTATCTGTTTCTCAAGAAAATATCGAGGAGGCCAGGAGTTTTAGGCTGTGTGGTGTCTGGAACTTAGGCCTTCCTTGGATTCAGGACAACGGATGATACAGAAGAATGGAGGATGAACCCCCATCTCATCTCAATTCTTCAATTAAATTGCATGTGCCTAGGCCAACACATGTCGCCTATGAGGCTGCATGAGCTCCATTGTCATGCATTCCCTTTTACACACCACGTTCCCTTCCTTCGGGAACTTAGGATAAAAACATACATTTCATTATTTTTTTGGGATAAGTAATAAATTATTATTCCGGGGAGGCAGCCCTAGGCTTAGCCAAACTTTCATCCCCTTTTTCCCTTACCCTCTTCATGGAAGCTTAGTCCCCATCACTCTTTCTTAAGTGGTCCGATTACTTTTATAGCGATGTTTATATTATTTTTATTAATGTTCAACATATTACATATACAAAAAGCGGGCTCCTAGCCTTTAACATAGGCTCTCCGGCCTAATAAACACATAATCCACCAACTTATCAATGCCGAAACACGATACAAAATGATTTACAATTCATAAACAGCATGATTACAATAGGGCTCATCCTTGAGGATATTACAATCCCCCTTATTTTTACCTTGTACTCAGTGTAGCTTTTACACAACATCAACAAGATTTCCAAAATCTTCAAAGATAACTGGGTATTTTATAGCACCTTCATGTTCCCAAAATTAGCGTCCTTAAAGGCAGAGTACCGGGTCCACTAGACCTTTACAAGCCTATGTAGCTCGATTCGAGCTATTTGTTTTAGGATCCAATATACTTACGGGATGCACTTACGGGACTTTAGCTAGCATTCCCTTGAATCATATTCCGATCGGTTACATGATTAGCATCATGTATATATTTCTTAAGAAATGGAACATGAAACACATTATGGAGTCATGGATGCAAGTAGTGAAAACATATATGCAACTAGACCAATCATTTCCTAGGATTTCAAATGGTCCACAAAATCTGGCTGTCAACTTGGAACAGTTTCCCGGCTTCAAGGAACTTATATTGGTTTTCAGGAAAACATGATCACCCACTTTAAACTCCACGTGGACATATTTCTTATCGGCATAACTTTTTTTCCTATCTTAGGAAGCCTTTAAATTACCTTAATTTTTAGCATTTCTTCCATTTCCTTGAAAAGGCAACTCTTTGTCCCAACAACTTCCCTATCATCTAGATTATCCCAACTTCTTTGGAGTATTTCACTTTCTTCCATGAAGTGATTCAAATGGGCTCATCTTTCAGCGATCACGTGATACCCGGTATTGTAGGTGAATTCAAATGTAGGTTGTCTTCCCATTTCGATGGAACTTTATCCATCACATACATCCATAGTATGTCTTCTATTACTCTAATCACCCTCTACGTCTTCCCCATCGGACTCAGGGATGATAGGTTGTACTAAAGGATTCATATTCATTTTGAACCCTTGAATAACCCTTCCAAAAATTTGAGAATGAGAATTTGGGTCTCTGTCGGAGACCTGAATTGTCTTAGGATTGGAGTGCAATGCGTGCTAGTTCCCTCACAAAGGCTGTTGGCAACATCAACATACTTGTGAGTAGTCTTTGTAGGAATGAAATGGGCATCTTTTGTAAGTTTTTCTACTACCATCATAATTGAATCATGTTGTTTGCCTATTCTAGGCAATCCATTTGTGATGAAGTCAGTGGCCACTACCTCCCACTTCAACTCTGAGGGAATGGGTAAGGGTTGCAAAACTACATTGGAATTAATGCAGTAACTCATCTTTTAACCTTGGCATTCCATACATCGGCGATGTATTCAACAATATCCTTCTTCATACCTAGCCAAAATAATGGCTCTTAATTTGCTCCATGGTTTCTGATATCCTGGGTGTCACGCATAAGGCACATTATGCATTTCATTTAAAATCGCAAGTTTCAAGTCCTAGACATTAGGTATATAAATTTTTTTCTTATTTGTACAAAAGTACTCCATATGTTTCCAATTTATAATTTTCCACTTTCTTTGGCATCTTTCCTTGTTGTAGCTTTGCCACTAGCTCCATGTCTTGCAAATCATTTGCGGCTTCAAAATTCTGCCCTTTATATATCCAGGTTAAATTTTTGTGCTAATGGTTTGTAGCATGTAACTGGAAATTATGCCTCTCCAATTGAGTGCATCAATGACTTTATTCTCCTTCCCTTTGATATACTTGATATAAGAGTGGGTGGTAGTATCAAAGAATAATGCCACAATAAGTCAAGGTCTTCAATCCAAACCCATTGCATGTATGAATCTAGTCCACATGAATGAATGATTTGAAGTCAAACATGGAAGAAACAATTTTGATCACCCATCACATTGATGTATACCATTGTGAGGATACAAGCTCATCTACCCATGATGGTAATGGATGCCAATGTATAGAGTATATTCTAAGGATTGTGAAGAGATAAGCTTATGTCAAACACTAAGTGGAATCAATCGATCATGTGTCATTGATGTATACCCATTGTCTCATGCAAGGGAACCTACAATTCTTAAATACAAGCCCCAAGGTACTACAAATAACTCTAGATCCCTATCCCATAGAATAATAAGTTGAAGTTGATAAGGAGATATCCATTGGAAGAAGGCCATTCAGGAAACCATCATCAACCGACACGATGAAGGAATAGGACATGAAGTTATCATGCAACTGGTTATGTTATTTTTAGCAGAGAAAATAAATATCACAAAAATTACCAATGGAACAATAAAATATAGAGAAGAGCACACCAAAATGGTACCTTTTAATGAAATGGGAACAATGTTCACTTACCTCTTAGGGTGGAACCTCAGCAGGAGAAGTGCTTTATTATAATAATTCTCAAGACATCCTTTCTCAATACCTCCTACTCTTACTTATACTTGTTCCTATCTTCTTGGGGAATTCTAGGAGGATGTAAGATCCTTCTAGAAGCATAAATTTTTATTAGGTCTTCTTACATTGACTTGTTCACATTTATTTAATAGGCCTTATTAACTAGCGTCGTCCTTTATTACATGGAAATATATCCTTCCAACTCTTGACCAGCCTACTAAGAGGGGTTAGGGTCAGATTCTAACATGCCCTCCTTCAAAAGAAACAACCTTGTCCTCAAGGATGAAGATCACAAAACTATTGGAATATGGCAATTGGTTCCCAAGTAATATCCTTTAGAGACGTGCCCTTCTACTTGATCAACACTTCCTTTATACATTAAAAATACTGCCACATAAGTGATGATGTATACGTTGAGGACCGATTAAGTTGGAGCTGAAGAGACATATTCATCTAATTTAGATAGGATGGTTTGAAACCGACAATTCTAACCCACCACTTTCTTCAAATAGAAAACATGGAACACCATATGTATTTTGGAGGTGGCGTAGATTCCTAGTTTGTGGGAACTAAGACCAACCGCGTTTGATGATTTGATAGAGGGGCCATAAATTTTGGGTGCCAACTTGTGGTGGACATGTGTTTTGAGTGATGTTTGTTTGTAAGGTTGGATTTGGAGAAACACCTAATCACCTTGTTGGAAAACCCTTTCAAAATGGTGTTAATTGACTTATTTTACTTCATACGATTTTGGTCCATTTGGAGGTTATCCTTCAAAGCCGTGAGGGTAGTTTATCTACCTTGCAACAACTTATCAATATCTCTAAACTATGATGTTCCTGGAATATAAGAAGTTACTGTAGGTGGTTGTTTACCATACATTGTTTCATATAGTTAGTAGTGAGTCATGGTAATTTGTATTGTACCACCATTCAAAAAAAAGGTAACCATTGCACCCACCGATATTGTGTGTTTGAGGAAAAACAACACAAAGTGGGTTTCAAACATTTTATTAAAATTTCATTTTAGCCGTCCATCTAGGGGTGAGGCTATGCTCATGTTTGGATTGTGTGCCCTATAATTTTAAACAATTATTTCCAAAATGTATTGCTCGAAGGTTGGGTTATGATCAGACACAATGGATGTTTTCATGCCATGCAATTTGAAAATATGATCAATGAAATCTTGTGCTACCATAGATGGTGTAAAAGAGTGTGGTAAGGAACAAAAATGGCATGGAGAGGAATTCTACCACGACCATGATGACTAAATTTGTAATGCCCTTGACCATCAACACCACTTTACGGGCAATGCTACACTATCACGAGAAACATTTTTATATTTATGTAGTATGCATTTAAATGAGGTTAGTGGCTTAACAGAGTAAACATATAATTACTACTAATATACAAAATTAATGGAATCAACAATAAACATCATGCAACATAATACATGATAATAGTGCAAGCATCATAGACATGCACAGTGAAAATAAACACATGTACATATACTTATCTTTGTAATTGCACGACCATGATGACTAAATTTGTAATGCCCTTGACCATCAACCCACTTTCTGGGCAATGCTACTATGCAGAAACATTCTCATACTTATGTAGTATGCATTTAAATGAGGTTAGTGGCTTAACAGAGTAAACATATAATTACTACTAATATACAGAATTAATAGAAGCAACAATAAACATCATCGCAACATAATACATGATAATATTGCAAGCATCATAGACATGCATTTTAATTGAAAATAAACACATGCATATAATTAGCTTTGAAACTGTAGTAAATCCACCAACCACGTGCATACCTTCCACGAACGTCCCAGCCTTAAAATTCACTGGTCATCACGCTCAACAGTGGGTCACCCCTGAGCTGGGACTAAGCTCCACCCAAGGCAAGGGAATCCTAGACTAGGCTAAGGTTACAGGAAAACTGCACAGAGCTATCAGAAGGTTTCTCTCCAGAAGCCTTCTTACGCCCACTACTCACAGACTCTCATTCCCCACATGCCTGTTCCACCTGGGAGTATACACCTTCACAAGCACAGTCCATCGGTGCTTCACCTCCCCTCTAGGCCTCGACAACAGGTCGGATCAAGAATTATCAGAGCTTCGTAGCTAGTGATGGAATCTCTCTAGAAGAAAACCACTTCCCCAACAGACTCCCTCACCTAGAGAGAGTTGCTCACAGGTCTGATAACCTACCTCTTTTACCACGGG
>SNQJ01S0029561.1:70810-86825 GCA_010110895.2 Picea sitchensis | reverse complement strand
TCGCATTACTAGATTGTTTAATTATAGTATTATGATGACCAAACTGAAAACCAAGATGAATATGACTTATGGCGCACCTAATGTATACTTTGTTAAACTCTAACATTAAGTTATCATATGTGCCAAGTGGGAGAATGTAAGACTAATTTCTTGAATTAGTTTTTGACCCATATGAACAGACGGAACGTGTTGGCAGCCGGATGTGTTGGCAGTCGTTACAGTTCTACGAAACCCTTGGTAACAGTTTTTGAAACGGTGTCGAATCTCCTACTTTGATGGATAGGTGGAGTATAACGGTCTTGGGGAAACCGGTCCTCTCTCTGCCCATAAAAAGAACCTTCAGAATACCCATCTGTATGATCTGAAAGTGTGTGCGGCAGCAGGGTAAGAGAGGGAAACTCGATTTCCGGTCAGTGCAGAGGGTTTCTGTGCGAGAGGGCTCGTTATCTCATTGCTGGTTTCAAAGGAGGGTTTTTGTTCAACAGGGCTCGCTGCAAGAGGAGCAAAGGACTCTGAAATAACAAATGGATCCAGGTATAATTCATTTAAATTCCGCTTCTATATGATGCAGAATCAATAACAGAAAGTTCTAGGTCCTGCAGATAAAAGAGAGACATTCAGTTTAGCTTGTATTTTTATAAACGTCTAACATGACATTCTGTTATACATATAAATTTCTGTTTACTGAATATGGAAAGAAAGTTTAGTTAGCATATAAATGTTATAAGGTGCAATTTTGAAATAAAAAAATATGGACTGCTATATTGGAATAGCATCTCAATTTCATTATAGTTTTCCTTGTTGCGATCTGGTATATCTACAAGCTGTAAATAATTATGGATGATTATTTCGGTTCGAATCATTTCCATAAGATCTATCTTGGTTTATCTCTCTTTACAATGATAATCGATTATGAATGCATTTTTTTGCTGACCTGGATAACGCATTGGTATTCTTTTAAAAAATAGATGATATAAAAGGTAGTGATGATTGCAGCCTTCTTTTGAACTCAATAGTATCCTAAGGCACCTTCAGTTTCAAAATTCACTGGGAATATCGTTTTAATCTTGGATGTTATGGGACTTTCTAAAGTTTTTTTGAGATCTAACTTTTTACGTTTTTCTCTTTCCTTCTGATTTTATTTATCAGTTCTTGCTAAAGGTCTCCTTACCCTGTCATTTGTAGAACAATTTTTTAACTGTTAATTGATCATTGTCTCTACTTTTAGGGCCCTGTGAGTCGCTTCCAACCATGTAGCAAGATGTTGCATTTGGAATTGTGCTTGAATATCCTCCTTAAGGTCACTAATGAAACATTATTTATAGAAAGAATGTGTTAATTTCTCTATACATATATGGTTAAGTAATATGTTTCCATAAAGTCGATGGATGATCTTATTTGGTGTAACTTCGTAAGCCACCCCAAATAGTGAGTATCTCTCTCGAAACGTGCATGGATAGATTTAACAAACTAAATCCAATAAATGTATCCCACATAGTTTTTATATTCCATTCCCACCTTTGACATGTTCTGGATCTCGATACAATGCCTCCACCTTGAGTTTCATCATGTCATTAGTACTGCCCTGAAGGGAAAAGTAATGTTCCATCTGAATGACCCATCTTGATGGGTTAGAACCATCAAACATGTTTATATCAACCTTAGGAGAAAAATTCCATATGGTATTAGCCATTGGTCTATTATTGTGTAGACATGTTGATCAAAAACATTGCTCACGTAGGTTTATGGCTCTTGGAATATAAAAAAATAATTCAATATCAGAAGAAGGAAATTTTGAATGATTATTAGTTCATAGCGTAGCCCTCAGTATTATCTTCTTCATGCATTTTACATATTAAAAATTTGAGTATGTATTCTCAAGATATCCAGGTTTTTGTCTAACCACCCAAAAAACATTTTTTCCATGTGCAACACAACTAAGATTTTCTTGGAACCATGATTATTTTCTTGGAACCACACTCAATTCTTGGAAACATGACCATTTTAGGAACCATGCCCATTTTCTTGGAACTACGTTGATTTTCTTGGAACTACCCATTTTCTTGGAACCACACTTACACTTATTTTCTTGGTTCTAGATTTCTTGAATCCACATTTCCTTCTTGTTTCCATGCTTCTTTTTTCATCTCACGTTCCCCCTTTCATATTTCTTTTACTTAGTATTATTTCATCCCCTCTTGCGGTGCGGTATCACATGTAATATCTTGCTTTTGATTCCCCATATGAAATAATGTATTATGCTTATTTGATGAAAGGTCGGAGTGCCCACACAATTAAAGAGACCAAAGTGCCTAGGAAATGTAATGATATGATCATTATTAATAATAAAATGCATTGCTTGCTGCAAGACATACAAGGAAAAGAGTTATAGGGGGATATGATTCCATGAGAGAGGGAGCTTAAGGGGCTAAGTCATTTTATCATATTTTATTTACCCATAATTTATTAATTGAGATAAGGGGTTACATGAGCTTATTAGGGGAAGTCCATGTGGTTCTTGATTGGTTCTTGATTCCCAAGTAAATATATAAACCCAACTTGTGGGTTGTTTAGGGGTTCTTCGTCACTCACTATGTTCATTCATTATTCATTGTTCACACTCTCCATTATGTTCACTTTTTCACTTATTCATTCTTTTAGTTGGAATGGGACCTTGGGGGAGAATTATTGAGGAGGAATCCATTGCTTGTTGGTTGTAGCAGTGACTGGTGTGTGTCAGCCATGAATTAATGCATGCACACCTGATATGCATTGGCATGTACTAAATTGTATTCAAAGCTACAAGTCCTAAGAGTCCCAACATGGAGATTCTTGACCAGATGCACTGGATCCTTGGAAGGAGGTTGACATCCTGAGGGACTGCGTAGTAGAGAAGGGTGTCTATTCTCTTGGGTTGTGTAGACTAGAGAGAAGAGAGATGATGTACTTTGGATTATTGTGCATTGAGGAACCTATGAGACCTTGAGTGTTGACTGGTTTTGTGAAATTGAGTGACACCATGGAACTGTCCTTATGGATTCATAACCCTGGATCGAGGGTGACATTGTTGTTGAGACTTGGTACAAAATTTTCTACGATTGGGTGGAACATCCTTGGTCTCTAGCCAATTGGAGAACCATTTTGATTAAGATAAGTTCTCTCTGTCATGTGTTTCTCTTATGTATATTTATTTCCACTATGTATGAATTATTGTCTCATAGATTCGTATGTTACAACATGCATGCTTGTTGGTTATTTCTGTGCATGGAATGTTTAAACATTCCTCACACTGTAGCATGAATATTTATTGTTGCATGTGATGTTATCATGTTTCTTTCATGCTTCTTTAATAATTAAATGGTATAAGAATTCAAATTTCAGTTTTGAATGAGGTTTTTGAGGAGGTAGCGCGCCCAGACTAGGGGTGGTTGGGTACATTACATATTGGTATCAGATCTTCTGGTTGAAACACTTTACTGTTATGGGCCAAAAATTTTGGACATGGTATTGTCATTAAGAAATAAAATCTCTAGAGAAAGAGCATTGTAGAAATCATGCAGAAGCCAGAGAAAAATGAAGACAAATATCCTTCGTAGAAGATCATGGGATCGTGATCGTTAAATCAAGAGATAGGTAAGAAATCATCGACAAATCTAATTAATAAATTTCAGGTATAACCAGAGCCATCAATTTGAACTGATAGATCGTCAGCCATTGATCGAAGCCAAGTAGGAGATAGAAAGTTTCGGGACTCTGCAACTTTGACACTTCAACGATTATTGGAGACAAGGAAGAGGCATCAAATCCCAAAGTGGAGAAACCTCGAAATCCCACCAACCGTTAGATCGAGGAAATAATTCAGGAGTGATGCGAGATGTTATAAGGACTGGAAGGATAACATAATTTTCAGGACTCCGTAACTTCGCCACTTCGATGATTATTGGAGACAAGGCAGAGGCATGAAATCCCAAAGTTGCGAAACCTCGAAATCATGCAAACCGTTAGATCGAGGGAAGAATTCAAGAGTTATGTGAGTTTCTAGATCAGGAGTGCAAGGATAGCGTAATTTTCAGGACTACGAAACTTCACCACTTCAATGATTACTGGAGACTAGGAAAAGATGTGAAGTGTCGAAGCCACGAAGTGCAATGCCGAAGTTGTGAAATCACGCAGACCATCAGGTTTGGAGCAGAGGAATGTGGACTATCCATTTGGTTGATGACATGTACTATGCCACGTGGCAGGGGTTCCATATGGGGACATGTGTCACATAAATTCAATGCCTTTTGGACCCCAACATGTCCATTTCTGAGTGACACGTGGCACACATACCATGGGTCCATGTCACCGTAGGTGACATCATGAGCATGCCATGTCATCTCTGAGATTATGGCCTCTAGGAATGTCCAACTTCTTCTACCAGCAAAAGTCTCTAAGGCCGAAGTAGAAAAATTATGCGGTTCATTGATCTAATATCCCTTCGAGACTTTTCTCAACTGTTAGATCAAGTAGTGGAAGGATTGCATAAGCACTTCAACAGGTATAACTCTGGGGGAGTTGATCAACTTGAGAGTTGTAATATCCCAGATTCCTCGAGTGTCGAAGTCCTAAAATAAATAAGGAGCGTCCATCTCAAAACTTGATTAAGTCACAGTCATTGGATTAAGCTAGTGGAAGGATAGCGCAAGCAGAGGTGTTAACTGACAGTAAGCGGTCATCATCACTTTATGACCACTTCGGAAGGTATAACTCTGAGGGAGTTGAACAACTTGAGAGTTGCAATATTGCGAAGTCCCATAGTGTTGATGTCTGTAAAAAAATAAGGACCATCCATCTCAACACCTAATTAAGTTGTGATCGTTGATTTCATTGAAGCATATAGATGAGCCAGGATCGTCCAATCAATGGGAGATTAAATCTCAATTGTCTGATCTACTAGTGGAGATAATATAAGTACTTCAATGAAGTGTACTTCAAGAAGTATTACTCCGGAAGAATGCAAGAATGCATAAGTCCAGAGGACCTAGTTCCAATGTCAGTCTCATGATAAGGTAAAGGGGATGATTAGAGGCGCAAAGGGTCTAGAAGTAAAAAAGATCATGGAAATTTTCGAACGAGGTCCTATGTAGAATAATAAAGAGAAAAGTGTTAAAGTAACATCACTTAGAGTGGATAAGCCCATGGTTTCGAGCCCGCGATCACAAGGAAAGTGGATTGAAGGAAGTGTCTGTTCATAATTCGAATCCAGTACCAGTTTAAAGGGCCTGTGGAACAATTTGGCAATATTGGCACACAACCATTCCTTTTCCACTACAAGATCATGTTTGCACAAAAAGGGTGAAAGTGACTTTTTTCAGGAAGTGCTAAATTTCAACTTAGAGATCAGATTGGGGCATGGGAATAGTCATTGGAAAGATGAATAAGAGGATAATAAAATTGAATTGTTATAATTTGGAGAATGATGATATATTTCTTCATGAATTGAGTAGAGGCTACAACAGGGGAGGACATGGGAAAGATATATACAACCTTATAAGATCAACAAGGAGAGTACCAATCCAATATGATCGAAGTGGAAGGTAAGATCATTAATCAACCTATTGCTATTTTAATTGATTCAGGAGAAAGTCGTTGTTACATTGATCCTAAAATAGTGGATAGATTACATTTGGAGAAAAGTAAGCTAGGGAAGTCAAGTTTGGTTCAACTAGCCACTCGAACCAAAAGAAGGATCAATGAGGCTGTCAGAAGTTGTCCAATAAATCTTAATGGAGTAAATACAATTGTTGATATGAATATCATCCCATTAGGATCTTATTCCATCCTAATTTGAATGGATTGGTTGGACTAGGACCATGTTCTCCTAGATTTTCATAACAAGACATTTACATGTCTTGATGAAGAAGGAAAATAAAGCATTGTGAAAGGAATTCCAAGACCCATTTCTATAAGGGATATTTCAGCCTTACAACTAAAGAAATGTTTCAGAAAAGGATGTCAGTTTTATGCAGCTCGTGTGGAAGAGACATAAAAGACAAAAGGGCCAAGCATTGAATATTTTCCAGTATTGCAAGAGTTTGAAGATGTATTCCAAGAAATACCAGGATTTCCACCAAAGAGGGAGATATATTTATCTATTGATTTAGTACGAAGAGTTGCCCCAATATCAAAAACACCTTACAGAATGAGTACACTTGAATTGAAAGAATTACAAATGTAGTTGGAAGACTTGTTGAAGAAAGGGTACATATGTCCAACTGTTTCACCTTGGGGAGCACTAGTACTCTTTGTCAAAAAGAAGGATGGAACATTGAGGCTGTGTATAGACTCTAGACAACTGAATAAAACCAATGTGAAGAAAAAATACCCTCTACCCATAATTAATGACCTCTTTGATTAGCTAAGAGGAGCAAGGATATTTTCAAAGATAGACTTGAGATCTAGATATCTTCAGGTAAGAATCATGAAAGAAGACATCAATAAGACATCCTTTAGAACTAGGTATGGACATTATGAGTTTGTAGTGTTGCCATTTGGACTGACCAATGCACCAATTGTCTTTATGTGCTTAATGAATGGCATAATCAGAAATTGTATGGATAAGTTTGTCATTGTGTTCTTGGATGACATACTTATTTACTCTAAGTCCAAGGAAGAGCATGAATATCACTTGAGGTTCGTATTACAAGTGCCGAGGGGACATCAACTTTATGCCAAGCTTAGTAAGTTTTCTTTTTACCAAGAGAAAATCCATTATTTGGGTCATATTATTTCAGAACAAGGTATAACAGTAGATCCATAAATGATTGAAGCCATTAGATGATGGCCAACACCCAATTTTTTTTCCAGAAATAAGATCTTTTATGGGATTATCCAGATACTAGAGGATGTTTATAGTGGGGTTCTCTAAGATTTCTCATCCCATAACTTCTTACAAAAGAAGGGAGTCAAATTTGAATGGACAACGGAGTGTGAAGAGAACTTTAATTTGATGAAAGAATGGCTTACGAGTACACTTGTTTTAAAGATTGTTGACCCAAATTAGAATTTTGTGGTATGTACAGATGCATAAAAGGAAGGACTTGGTGGAGTCCTCACTCAAAATGGACATGTCATTGGTTATGAGTCCAGAAAACTTAAAGAACGTGAGAGGAATTGCGCCATACATGATTTGGAGCTTGTTTTCATAGTTCATGCATTGAAGATGTGGAGGCATTATCTCATGGGAAAAATATTTGAGTTAAGGACATACCATTGTGGTCTCAAATATATTTTTGAACAACCAACTTTGAATTCTAGGAAAACAAGATGGTTGTAATTTTTAAGTGAGTATGAATTTGACATCAAACATATCAAGGGAAAATAAAATAAAGTTGTTGATGCACTCAATAGAAGAGTACATCTCATGCATGCTACAATTGTTAGTATGCATCAATTGGATTTAAAGAGAAGAATTTTAGATGTTGTTGTAACATATCAGCATTACCTACAGGTAAAATAAAGTTTACAGGAAGAAAACATACAACAAAAAATTAAAGAGTATGAGATTCAGGAAGATGGATTACTTATGCAAAAAAATATAATTTTATGTTCCTAGTTCCAGAGAACTTAGAAATTTGGTGTTAAAAGAAATTCATAATGTTCCATATGCCAGACATCCTGGTGACCAGAAAAAAAATGCAGCAATAAGAAGCCATTTTTTTTGGCGAGGAATGAAGAAGGATGGTGTTGATTACATTGTCAAATGTATGGAATGTCAGAGAGTAAAAGTTGAGCATAGACGCCCAACGGGTTTGGTTCATCCATTGCTAATTCCAGAGAAGAAATGGGAAGTGGTAACCTTTGATTTTATAACTAAATTTCCCAGGACAATAAGGAAACATGATTCCATAATAGTAGTTGTGAATAAATTGACAAAGGTTGCTCATTGTGTTCATGTGAAAATGACTCATTCAACAACTAATGTTGCAGAAATTTACATGAGGGAAATTTTTAGGTTGCATGGGATACCTAAGGTAATTGTTTGAGACAGAGATACAAAGTTTACTTCAAATTTTTCGAGGGGATTATTTAAAGGATTTGGTACAAATATGAATTTTTAGCACAACATACCATCCACAGTCATATGGGCAGACAGAGAGATTCAACCAAGTGATTGAAGACATGTTGAGAATGCATGTGATGGACAAACCATCTAAGTGGTAAGACTAATTACATTTAGCTGAGTTATCGTATAATAATGGGTATCAATTTTCATTGAAGATGAGCCCATTTGAAGCTTTGTATGGTAGAAAATGAAATACTCCAGTGAGTTGGGACAACCCAACAAACAAAGTAGTACTTAGGCCAAAATTTCTTAAGGACATGGAAGGCCAGATGGCTAGAATTAAGAAGAATTTAAAGGCAACTCAAGATAGAAAGAAAATTTATGCAGATAAGAATAAGACAACTAGAGAATTTAAAGTGGGGGATCATGTTCTTTTAAAAGTGAATTCCAAGAAGATCTCATTGAAGTTGGGTAGTTGTACAAAGCTAGCCGTCATATTATGTTGTCCATTTGAGATATTGGACAAAATAGGGCCAGTTGTATACATGCTTGCATTGTCTGCTTCCATGAATGTGCATAATGTATTTAATGTCTCTTTGCTGAAAAAGTATATACATTATCCTAACCATGTTATTGATTGGAATTTGATTCAGGTAGAGCCAGAGGGAGACTTTCAGGTCAAACTAGTGCACATATTGGACAAACAATTCAAAATTCTATGGAATCGAGTTATAGAGATGGTAAAAGTTTAGTGGACCTGTTACGATCCTAAAGATGCTACTTGGGAGCACAAAGATGCCATGCGGGAAGAGTACCCACAACTTCTTGAATAACTTTTTAAATTTTGATTTCTATTGTGTATATGCACTGAGGATAGTTCCAAAATAAGGGGGAGGGGAATGTAATACCCCAGTTTTGAGTCCCCGTATGAAATAATGTATTATGTTTATTTGTTGAAAGGTCGGAGTTCCCAAAAAATTAAAGAGGCTTGCATGCCTAGGAAATGTAATGCTATGATCATTATTAATAATGAAATACATCGATGGATGCAAGACAGATAAGGACAAGAGTTATAGAGATATATGATTCCACGAGAGTGGGGGATTAAGGGGCTTAGTCATTTTATCATATTTTATTTACCCATAATTGGTTAATTAAGAAAGGGGTTACATGAGCTTCTTGGGGGAAGGCCATGTGGTTCTTGATTCCCAAGTAAATATATAAACCCATCTTGTGGGATGTTTATGGGTTCTTCTTCACTCACTCTATTCATTCATTATTCATTATTCACACTCTCCATTATGTTCACTTTTTCACTCATTCATTCTTTTTGTTGGAATGGGAACTTGGGGGGGGAATTATTGAGGAGGAATCCATTATTTGTTGGTTGTAGTAGTGATTGGTGTGTTTCATCCATTAATTAATGTTTGCATGCTTGAGATGCATTAGTGTGTACTAAATTTTATTCACATTTGTGAGTCCTGAGTCCCATCATGGATATTCTTGACTAGATGCACTGGAGCCCTAGAAGGATGTGGACAACCTGAGGGACTGAGTGGCATATAAGGGGGTCCATTCTCTTGGGTTGTGTAGGATGGAGAGAATATAGCTGGTGTTTTTTGGATTTCTATGTGTTGAGGAGAGAGCTTGAGTGTTGACTAGTTTGGGGAAACTGAGTGATACCTTGGAACCATCCTTGTGGATTCATAGCTCTGGCTCGGGGGTAAAATTATTGTTGAGACTTGGAACAACAATGTCTATGGCTAGGTGGAACATCCTTTGTATGCATCCAATTGGTGAACCATTTTGATTAATATAAGTGTTCTATGCCACATGTTTCTTTTCTTTATATTTATTTCCATTGTGTATGAATTATTATCTCTTAGATTCATATGTTATAACATGCATGCTTGTTGGTTATTGTTATGCATGGCATGTTTAAACATTCTATATACTGTAGCATGAATCTTTATTGTTGCACGTGTTGTTATCATGTTTCTTTCATGCTTTTAATAATTAAATGGTATCCGAATTCGAATTTCATTTTCGAACAAAGTTTTTGAGGAGGTAGCATGCCCGAGCTTGGGGTGGCTCGGTATGTTACATTACATCCAATTTTCCCCCTCCCTTGCATTCTCTTACCCCCACACCACATTCCCTTACTCCCTCTCCTCTCATTCTTCTTACCCTGCTCCCATACTTAACCATTTTATTACACTTCTTCGGACCTACCCCTGCATCCTCCCTTACCTCGCATTCTTCTCACCCCTAATCCACATTACCTCCCATCTCTGTTGTCCCTCTCCCCATTCCCCTTCACTTAACCATTTTTCCTAAGTTTTTATTCCCCATCTACATCATGACATGTGGCACCCTATTTACCCAATTACATTATGACACATGGAAACCAATTAGTATGACACATGGAAACTAGTTACACTATGACATGCGGCACCCTATAAAATTGTGACACATGGGATATGACTGGGCATTGACTATATTCTTATTGGGTGACGACCAGGCATTAATTGGGTATCAAATTGTCTATTAATTTATTAAATTTCCTAAGTCATGAAACCTACACTAAAGTCTCCATAGTTTCCTTTGTTCCACATGAAGACTATGGTAAATGTTTCATTATAAACACTCAAAAATTAATCTCCATAATGCATGTGGGATGGATGGTTTTTAAAGGCGAATTTTAATCAATGGATAGGATTGATCCATGAAATTGGATGGACGGTTGTTGAGTGACAAACTTTCGAAATTCATAACTCGAGATCCGGACATCGGTTTTGGACAAAATATGCCTCATTGGAAAGGTAATTCGACAAGGAAGATGATGAAATAGGTTTCAATAGGTGACATTGGTCATTAATATCTTATAAATTGAAATAATAGTACATATTTTTTCATAATTTGCTGATGAATTTGCTTGGAACCTCAACTTCCCGAACTTATAACTTGAGATCTAGAACTCCAAAATATGCTCAAGAGGACTTGTTCGAAATATGAAATGATGAAGATTACATATGGAATGTTTTCCATGGCTAAGAGTTCAAATATAGTTCTCAAAAATTTAAAACAAGGTCCACTTTTGTTAAAGGCAGTCAACTTGAAAACTTGAAAATAAAGTTTATTAAATAAAATTTATTAAAGGAACAAGTGGGCCCTACTTGGAGGCATGAATTTCAATGAAATAAAGTCATTAATGAGAATTCAATAAAGTAAAAATTGAAAGTGGTTTACTCCGAAAAGGAATCATGGAAATTTCTATAAACACAAACCCCAACTAATTGAAGAGCATTGAAAGAAGATTTTAAAAGGGAAAGAGAAGGCACCAAGAAAAGGTTGGTAGTCAGAAGTTTCTACAGTGGTGAAGAGTTTGCAAGAAGAAAATCTCTATCGTTCCAAGATTCAGTGCACTAGCCTTCTAAAACATGTCTTTCTACACTTGAAGATTTGGGTCTGAGCAATTCTTTCTCTTGAAAGATTCGGTCATATTGTAACATTCCAGGTCCAAAGGAGTGAAATCTCTACTTGTAAAAAGTAGAGGTGGTTTATTTCAGTTCATGTGATTGTCATTGGAATATTTTGAGGTTGTTTCAATTTTCTTTCTCTAGACACTATTGAACTTATCATATTGGGTTATTGTTATAAATTTATCATGCAAAGAACTATTTTGGGGCACTACATTAGTGATTTCTCATACTGTGAGTTGAAATCATGTGATTTCAAATGTCTTGCCTGTCAATACCATTTTTGGGTTGTAATGTAGTTATCATTTAAAGTTCTTTGAAAACCTATCAATTTCTTCATCTTGCAAAAGTCATAGTATATTTTAGGTTCAATTTATCTTGCAATAAATAAAGAATGGTTGTTGAAGGGAGATTCCAAAACCTTGTAGACACAAATATCTGTTGACACACATTATCCATTATTTTCTTTAAATGATTTGATGTATATTTGTATAATTATATATAAGGGTTGATACATTTGCATATACACGATTTCTTGGAATATAATTTAGGTTTTTCTCTTTAGCATTCACCCTTTACATTCATTGTAGAACCATACACAGAATATTCCAACATTTCATCTAAAGAGGAGTACCGGCTCTATAAAAACGCAGGGGGATTTATATCCTTGTGAGGTTGTTGTTTGGATCTGATCAATATAAACATAAAAAAGAGCTAAAAAGGGTTATGGGTTGTTAAATAGTCCTAAATTAGAAGTTTATTCCTAGTATGGCTCACTATGTTGTGTAGTCTAGTGGTGTTCTTCTAGTATTCCTTGAGTTAGCATACCCTATAACTTCTCAGTTAACATATTTTCAAGGTTGGCTAGGTTTGGCTAACTTTGTTGCTCCAACTTCTCATCCAACTTCTTATCCTTCTTCTCATCCATCCCATTTATGTTCTCTTGAATTTTCTTAATATAACCTTCCACAAAGTCTAACCTTCATGTAGTAGAGAAGATGGTCATGTTTTCTGGAGAGGCATGAGGTGGTTTATAGGTATCCTTCATGGGTGAGTTCTCTGAAAAAGGTTACTAGATATTGAGAATGAGCAAGTGTTAGGTACTATAGATCTATGATATATGTGAGACGTCCAACAATAATACTTATCCCAATATCTTAGGGCACTAACTAAGGAGGTTGAACTATGCCCTTAGCTACACTCGACTATGTAGGTACTAGAGAGTGATCTCCTTGAGTGTTGTCGTCAGTGTACTATAGAAATAAGATGGATGATTAACTTGTCTAGAATTGGTTTCAAATATATTTAGGTAACTTCCTATACACCCAAGGGTACATGGAAGTGAAATTACATATACAACTATTGTTCAATGTGGTACTACTTACCAACAAAGGTTACAAGGGTTTCTAACAATGTGATGTCACTTGTATTTTTTGCATGTATTCTTACCCAACTGCAGTTTTAAATATTGAATGACAGATCCTTGTGTTATTTAAATATGTCATAACACACACACACACATATATATATTTTAAATTCAAGAACTCGTTGACTCAAGAAAAATCTCTTAAAATCACCAAAAAATAACTTACTTATTTAAGGTAGGGTTTAAGGTTGAAAATGAAAAATGATCACATTTCTACTATTGTTACATGTAAAAATTACTCAAATGGATAAGTGTCACATGTTCCTCTCAATGGTCGTAAGTGTCACATCTTCCTTACAACTTTCGCAAGTGTCGCAAGTTGGTCACAAGTGTCACAAACGATGTTCGAGCATACTGTCATGCCGACGACACTAAGGAGACACTTAAAACATCTCATGTACTTGGTTTGAAGAAGAAGAATTGGTTAACTGAAGACAAGGAACTCTTAACACCTGAAGAGAACCCTGAAACAAAGGTTTTGAGGGGGAGCGCTCCCCTATATCAGCCTTAGGAGCGCTGGCGCTCCCCTACAAGGCATCAAGGAGCGTTATAATGCTCCCCTGCCCCCTCTGAAGGAGCGCTACTCACCTTGAGGGCGCTGGCGCTCCCCTCAAGATTCTCAGGGAGCGCTACAACGCTCTGATGCCCCTTCTAAGGGAGCGTTGCCTAATCTGAGGCAGTAGTTGGCCCGTTGAGGAGAATAAGGGGAGGATCTTTCAAGATTAGGAGGCATTTGTATTCGAATTCTTGGTTTCATCAAGAGATCCCTGATCTGAGGAGAAGGTTCCCTAACTTGTTCTAAAGATAACTCAAGAGGCTAAGCTCCTCTTAACCTATATAAACAGGCTCCAAGATGGTGGAAAGGGGGAATAATTGCTAAGCATGAAACCTATGATCTCATAGGAAACACACAGTCAGCCAAAGGAGAGTGATCAGTGAAGCTGTTGCTATCCAGGTTGTGGATATTTCAGGAAAGGTTTAGACAAAGGGGACTTGACATAGCTGTCGCATTCGCATCTACGATTGTAAGTATTGTTGTCGTTATTCTCATTAATATGACACGCTTGGCCTGTTTCTTTCTAGTTTTTGTCTGATGTTACATGAACTTATCATTGATAGATAGATCTGTTTTCAAGCTAATATCAATAGAGTAGGAAGTGGTCATATCTTGTTTTATCCACAGGATCCAACGAGGAGCAAAGGATCGGAGCGCAACTCGGAGCGTGCAGGGACAAACGACGATAAAGATGTAGTTATGTTATCCTCCCTTCTCATATGTTAGTTTGGATAGATTTGAAAGGAAGTCAGTGTCCACATTAAGCATTTTCTGTCTTAGAGTTAGGGTCAAGCTCTTTGAGGCAATCTACCTGTCCGCAGGGAGATTTTCTTACAACAGAAACTGGCGACTCCACTAGGGAGATAGCCTCAAATCGAAACTTCTTGTTTTGATTTCTCCTCATTGACCTTGTTCTACCTATTGATTGTTTCAGACCTGGTTCTCTCCTCTTTTTATTGGTTTCATGAGCTAATTGGCTCCCTACCCCATCATACTCAGCATAGTTGTCGAGTTTAAATTGCAATTTTTGTATTTTTTTGACATTTCTGGGAATTTTTGAACATGGCGCCCCTGTCCCTGTGTTAACAGAGAACCGACGCTCCCTAATAGATTTGCACAGAGTGCTATAATGCTCCTTTCCTTTGGCAACAGAGCGTCAACCCTCCTTTGGCTAGTAAACCTTCCAGAATTGCTTTTTCTGGGTTTTGCCTCTGTGTCTCTCCTGCTGGGTGACCCTGTGAGCCAATCCTTCTTCCCTTCCAGCCTTGAAATTCATCTTTTTGAAGAACGAACATCTTACTATTTGGATTTTTTAGCCTTCTTCACGATTTATTTTGAGTTTTTCTATTGATTGGAGTCTGAAACCCATGCATTGTCTTTCTCTCTGTTTAACTGAGTAAAAACCCTGGTGAAGGTCATTAAAGGCCTACAGATCTCTTTATCTTGATTTTAGTCAAGGTCATTGTTCTTAACCTTTTCTTTTTGGGTTTGAAGTTTGTTTTTTCTTTGATTGATTCTTTTCTTTCACTTTTCGTTTTGATTTCAACGAAAGGGTGTATTGTTTGTACAACTTTTGCTTGTGCTAGTTTGATTTTCATTCATACAAGACGATAATTATCAAGACGAGCATTGTGTTGAATTGATAATTATTCATATGCAAACAATGAAAAGCATATTCATGGTTGATTGTGCATGTTAGAAGGCATCTCAAAAGTTTTAGCATCACATCAGGATTTGATTGAAGAAAACTTGTTTGAGGACACTCCTTATTAGTGCTTGTTAGTGAAAAGAACTATCTCTCTCTCCCTTAGATAGATGTTCATCGAAAAGAAATGAATGCTTATCATCTCTGATGCATTTTTGGGACCGATTCATAATTCCATTCGTTTCACTTCCATGCACCCCTTTTTGAGTAAAGAACAACTATAAAAATCAATGCTAATTAAAAAATTATTTAGAACTTTTTCTTTTCTAGGATCCTCCACCAACAGTAGATTAGGCTTAGTACTTTGGATTAGGCTGTGAGCATAACTCTCCAAATTTTTCCAAAACAAACAGTAGCATCTTGAGTTAGGGAGAGTCAAATCCAATCATCGTATAGGTCTGCCTGGGATCCCCCTCTCACACAGGGGTTATGCATGAGGTCACATTCGGGTGAGCTATGGGGACTAACCCTCCGTGGTTTAAATAATTGTGGTGATCATATCGTATTATGGGGATCGCTTCAAGGTAAATCAACAATTACTGCGTGGAAGCCTTTTGGTTGATTTCTGGCTCGATACCCTGCCCGTACGTTCGGATCGGACGGTCGACTGTTCCCGCCCAGGGGCTGACTGCGAATTGGTAACCTTAGTGGCCATAATATTTAGGTTCTTACACAAGGTGACGGTGACAGGAAGTCTCACTGTACCTGGAGCAGACATTGGTCAAACTCACTCGGGCTCCTTGGAGGGTAAATCCACAATTACTGCGTGGAAGCTTGCACCAAGGCGTAAGTCCGTTAAGCA
>SNQJ01S0029561.1:60119-70797 GCA_010110895.2 Picea sitchensis | reverse complement strand
GCTATACCTTTTATCAATACAATTATGGATCCGCAGTGTATTTTATGGCGGCCATATCTTGCAAGTCTTGATCACCCAAGCATAGGTATGCCTGCCTTGGGTTTTGAAATATGTCATGATATTTGTTGGATGTTTGTGTGCAGATTCCGTCAGGTTCTCCGAGTCTATACCCTTGCTTGAGAGTCTACAAAGCATTTCGGTTATCAGTTCGCATCCTCTAACTTCATACTTTGGGGGCAATCTGTTACACGTCAAAATTACTCAAATGGATAAGTGTCACATGTTCCTCTCAATGGTCGTAAGTGTCGCATCTTCCTTACAACTTTCGCAAGTGTCGCAAGTTGGTCACAAGTGTCGCAAACGATGTTCGAGCATACTGTCATGCCGACAACACTAAGGAGACACTTAAAACATCTCATGTACTTGGTTTGAAGAAGAAGAATTGGTTAACTGAAGACAAGGAACTCTTAACACCTGAAGACAGCCTTGAAACAAAGGTTTTGAGGGGGAGCACTCCCCTATATTAGCCTTAGTAGCACTGGAGCTCCCCTACAAGGCATCAAGGAGTGTTATAACACTCCCCTTCCCCCTCTGAAGGAGCGCTACTCACCTTGAGGGCGTTGGCGCTCCCCTCAAGATTCTTAGGGAGCACTACAACGCTCTCATGCCCCTTCTAAGGGAGCACTGCCTAATCTGAGGCAGTAGTTGGCCCGTTGAGGAGAATAAGAGGAGGATATTTCAAGATTAGGAGGCAGTTGTATTCAAATTCTTGGTTTCATCAAGAGATCCCTGATCTGAGGAGAAGGTTCCCTAGCTTGTTCTAAATATAACTCAAGAGGTTAAGCTCCTCTTAACCTATATAAGCAGGCTCCAAGATGGTGGAAAGGGGGGAGAATTGCTAAGAATGAAACCTATGATCTCATAGGAAACAAACAATCAACCAAAGGAGAGTGATCAGTGAAGCTGCTGCTATCTAGGTTGTGGATCTTTCAGGCAAGGGTTAGACAAAGGGGACTTGACATAGCTGTCGCATTCGCATCTACGATTGTAAGTACTGTTGTCATTATTCTCATTAATATGACACGCTTGGTCTGTTTCTTTCTAGTTTGTGTCTGATGTTACATGAACTTATCGTTGATAGATAGATCTGTTTTCAAGCTAATATCAATAGAGTAGGAAGTGGTCATATCTTGTTTTGTTCACAGGATCCAGCGAGGAGCAAAGGACCGGAGCGCAACTCGGAGTGTGCAGGGACAAACAGAGATAACGAGGTACTTCTGTTATCCTCCCTTCTCATATGTTAGTTTGGATAGATTTGAAAGGAAGTCAGCGTCAACCTTAATCATTTTTTGTCTTAGAGTTAGGGTCAAGATCTTTGAGGCAATCTACCTGTCCGCAGGGAGATTTTCCTACAACAACTATACTTCTCGAATTGGATATTATGACCCCAATAGTGAAATGACATAGCTTCTATAGATCTATTGGCATTTATTTGATTGAAATCTGTGCACTCTATCAGAATGTATCCAATCTGTGAAATGTGTGGTCGTCATAAAAAAAAAAGCCTAAAAAAAGGATGATTTTAAATCAATGATATCTCCACTTTTTGTACTTTGCTTTGGACGATTGTTATATTGAAATTGGATGTTTTTTCAATAGGAATTCAAATTTTGGTCTGGATTTTCTAAATTCTGCATATAAAGTTTCAACAGTTTACCTAAATTCTTACATCCTCTTTTTTTCCTTAAAAAATCAGCAGAAAGAAAAAAAAATCTCCCACTTTGTGCCCAAAAATTCTTCCACTTCATTCCCAAGAAATATTTATGATCCCAATTGTAATGTACTTAACCCAAAAATTCATATAAATCACATAAAATGTAGAGAAAAAAAAAACATAAGATAAAATAGATAAACCCTGAGAAATATCTCTTGATAGTAAAAAATAGAGAGCTATGTTCACTTGCCTCTTCAAGGGAGCAACCTCCTAGAGAAAAACTCCAATGAAAATAAAAATTCTTGAAAAAATATCACATAACCTTCTAATCAATATACAACTATTCATAGAGGATTGTACACCATGCCAGGGAGGTAGACCACATGTACACCATGCCACACATGATTGTGAGGTTTCTCAATATGGCTACCCCTCTAGGACCTAGGATTGTGGTTTTTTGTTTCATGGATTCCACCGATTAGGACCTGTAGTTAAAATCAACAAGAGTTGGAATCCCACCATGGCTATCAAAAAAACTAAAATAAATATTTCCCAGGTAGTAAGAAAAGCTTCTTTGTAGAGTTAACATTTCGTAATTTATTCAAGATATGAGACACAATAAAATATTTGATTGATAGAATGAATAAGAATAATGAATGATATTTACAATGAATGGACCTCAACTATAAATATATTCTACAGGATTCCTCTCTGCCTTTTTAAGAAGAGGTGTGTCTTTTTACTTATTTATAAATGTTTACTATTATATTTTTTTATCCCTATATTATTTTTATATACATAACATTGCCTTGCTCTTCAAAATTGCTTTGTCCTCAAATAAAGAATATTACTTTAAAAATATCCTCCAAGCCATTCGTTGAGATACTCATGTTGTGGACATAAGATGAATGTGATGGTAATGTCCTAAGAAAAAACATGGTGTTGGTTGAAAACATGAAGACCTTCCATAAGACTTGTCTATAAGCCATTGTGCTTGTATCGAAGAATGCATATCCATACTTCCTAACATTGAAATTGTCTAGAGTGTGAGAATACATTTGATTGACCTTGAATTCTTAGTCCAGGGATAGATGGTATTCTCCATTATCAAACAACTCTAAGATATATTTTCAAATATTTCCAAGATGAGGTAGTAGTTTAATGAATGACTTCCTTTGTCTCCCATAAATTTTATCACCCTCTTCATCTTATCCAAAATTGAGAATCTCTCTATCAAATTTATTCTAAAGAAGTATCTCAAGAATGACCTTTGTTTTGAGGATATCATGTTATTTCTGGATGAAATAGTAGCCATCCTCACAGTATAACTATGCTAAAAATATTTCAACAATCTTGTTGGACCATTGGATCTCCTTGTTATGACGTTTCTCTGCTAGGTTTAGGGTTGTGGGAGGAAAAATGAGAAGTATGTGACGTGATATTATTTTGGCCCATTTTTTATGGGATTTTATCACCATTTTCCTTAATCGAGACTCTAGTCTCCATACATAGAACTGCACATCCTCATCTCCAAAATTTCCCATTTCACTTCTAGAGATGAGGTTCCTCTTCCATAGATAGTCTCTTGCAATTTTGAGATGCAATGATATTATGCTACCATTGGTGGGTGAGGTTATGGATAATGTAGAAAGCATATTTACAAACCCATTCTAGTTCACATAAGTTTCCTCATTGTAATCATTGTTTTCTTCATCTTCTTTAGCATATGATCCATTGGATTTAGAGTCTTCATCTCCATCTTCATTTTCCTAATTAGATTCAAGGTCTTCATCTTCTAAGTTGTTGGATGTTGTCACTTTTTATTCTCATTCGCCCAATAGGGAATTTGATTCAAAGATACCCCCCATTTTGTTGATCTAGATGACGACTCCTCTAGGGTCCTTACCGTCATATTTCGGTAATTATTTTTTAATTTTTGATAATCTATATATTGAAATATTGTGTTATGCATACTTCCAAAAATAATTATTTTTGGTGCCTCTTGATGTCTCTGATCACTTGTATTTTGTGATTATGGACTTTGTCATGGTTTTCGGTAGGCTAAGGCTTCTACAACTAATGCATCTATTTGTCCAATCAATTGCTCAATTCTTTCACTATGATAATTAAGTATCTTCGTTGTTTCATCCTTATCATCATTTCTTATTTTTAATAGGATGTGACATTGTTTCTTAGACTCCTCTATTAAATTGTCAATTTTGTCTTCCTTTTCTATTGATTTATTGATTTTCTCTTAATTGTTTTTGTGTTTTTTCTAACTCTTTTTGTCCTTCTCCTAAATCCTTTTGTCCCTTCTTAACATTACCAAGATGATGTCTTATGTTATTGACTTCATCTCTACACCAATTTAGATCCACATGTAACTTGTCATTGTTAACCATCTTGGGTTTAGACCTTTTCTTTGTAGAACACACTTTTAATTCACTTTATAAAGGGTATATAAAGAATTGACCATTTTATATAATGTATTTTTATTTACCGAGTCAGTACAAAAATTTTGACCGAGTCAATAAAAAGTTTTTTTACTGAGTCAATAATTTTGTTTTATGGATGGGTAAATATTTTTTTTATGAAGTGATCTAAGAAATGCCATGGGCCAAAACCATGGGCTCTAATACCAAAGTAGCATACATGTTTGGTAATTTACTCAATATATGAGATAAAATAAAATATTTGATTGATAGAATGGATGAGAATGATGAATGATATTTACAATGAATGGTTCCCAATTATAAATATAGTCTACATAATGTCTCCTTGCCTCTTTATGAAGAGGTGTGCATTTTCACATATTTATTTATTAATTATTTATAAATGTTTACTATTATATTTTATTATCCCTATCTTTTTTGTATATACATAAAATTCATAGAGAGAGATAGTATCCACCTAGTCATTAATGACAACATGTAGGGTCAGTGACCACCTCACACCCAATTCTATATTCTTTCCAAATTTCATGTTACTCTTCCTTTCCACAAAAGTGAGAACATGAACTACAACATGTAATTTATTCCCTCACTTGCCAGAGTATTCTATAGGTGTTACCTGGCATGTACAAGTGTCCAAATTGTTTTTAAAATATTTACATGCATTGCTCAATATTTACATGCATTTCTCGATATAAAGTTTTTAAAGTGTCATCAATATTTTGAAGGTGAAAAATGATGGAGAAGTTAGATTAAACTGTATACAAATTTTCTATGGAAACATGTAATTATTTTAAAAGTTTGAATTATTGATGACTTACATATGCGTGCTTGTGCAGAAAATCATCAATGTTCTTGGTGGGATTCCAAAGATGGCGCGGCCATTTATCCTTGACAACGTCTCTTCCAATGTACGATTTACCCAAAACTTTATATTAAAACATGGAAAGGTCATCCCCTACTACCAGAAGGGAAGGGACTAATAACAAGATACATTTTCATGGAATTTCATTGAAGAGAAGTTCATATTACCTCAAATATAAATTCATAATTTTGTAATTGAATTTTTTTGTTTTAAAGAAAAACAACCAAAATCACAAAGTTTACATGTAAACTTGAAAGGCCTATAACATATAAAATATTCTCACATTTAATTTATCTAAAGCACATTGTGTTCTCAATCCTAATCATACTTTTCCATATTAATTTTCAATATTTTAACATTATTGCAAACTATAGGACTACTTGGAGCATATATAATACTACACTATAGTCCTAGTATTTAAAATTTTCAAGTAACGTTGGAGTTCAAATTTTTAAGTAACATTAGAGAATGGAAATTAAGTTATCATTCATGTGAGTTTGAAGGATTGTGGTGGCATTCCACCAAATAAAGTTATCTATTATAAATGTAACATCCTCAATATAATCCCTAGTTTAGTAATGTGTAGTGTAGATATGATATATGGTTGTGGGACAAGCGATGTAATATGTGAACTTGTATATCCAAAATTAAGAAATAAAATCTGATGTTAGTTGTAGATGGACATGGATAGAGATGAAGGATGATTTATCCACAAGAGAGAAGGGGTCTAATGGGGTTTTATTCATGAGTTTAAATCCAATTTTTTTTTTCTTAATTTTATTGCTTTGAGTGAACCTTCTATGTATTCCCTTGAGTGTAGGAGAGCCCAATCATTGAATAATTTTAAGAGGGTGGGTGTGAGAGTCACATCCTAGAGTGATTGTGAGTTGGGAATGAGTACAATCATCTTGGGGAAAAGTGTGAGTCAATCAAGCAAGGGAAGTGGAGGAAATTTGTATGGGGACATAGAGGAGTAGAGGACATTTTATGCAGGGGAATTAAGAGACAACAAGGGAGAGTGTGTTAGAGCTACGAGGAAACCATGGTGGATATATTCTAGAACTGTTTTGGAGTTGTTGAAGGCTAAAGAAGCAAGCAACCAGTCTTTCATAAGAAGAAGATTCTCATGCCTATGGAGTGAACTCCATATGTGATAATTTCATTACAACAACAAGCTTGTTGTTGGTAGATTTCCTAGTAGTTTTCCTATAATTTGACATCCATGGAGTCCCCAATAGAGAGATTCTTGAACAACATGTTCTTGAAGCCTTGATAAACGAATGATACAACCTGAGGGACTACGAGTAGAGAACGGGATACATTCCTTGGGCCATGAAGGTTGAGAGGAAGAGAGCTAGGTGAATTGGGATGGATGAGGGAGAATACCAGTGGGTCCTGGGTAAATTGGGCTATGAGTGGACAGTGTAGAGACACCCTCTTCTGTGGAGAGACAACAATTATATGGTTGGGTGGAACATCCATCCCATGTAGTTGGTTGAACAATTGTTATAGAAAGATAAGTGTTTTTATCTTGTTTCTATGTTGCATTTATGGTTTATTTCTATGTGCATTCACTCTATGTTTGGAATGAATTATATGATAACGAGTTGATTAAAATATTTACATTCACATTTAGTTAGCATGTTGTAGATGAAATTTAGTAATGGTAGAATAATGTTTAAATTTGTATGAATTATTAGGTGGTAAACTACAAGCTTGGTTTAGCAGAAACTTTTTTGTGTGTTTCCACTGGTAATGGGTGTCAACGAGGTTGGGGGATGATATCTATTGGTATTATAGATATGGCTTATAGAACTTGGGATGTATGGTCCAAAGACATCGCGTAGGGGTAGCGTTGCAGGTCAAAGTCTGCACCTATTTGATAGAAATTCAAGGGGGACGTCAACTAGGGGTCGAGGTGATGGTTGGTTGTGGTTTTACAGAGGAATCCATGGAGGGTAATGGAAAATATAAGCAGGGAGATATACTTTATTGAGCGAATATAAGGAGGAAGAACCCATGCAAAGGAACCCTATATCTAGACATCCAGTATAATTTAGAAAATGGACTTGTTTCAAAAAGTCAGATCCTGATAGGGAACCCAAACTCGACGAAACCCCATAGGGAAGTGATGTCAGGATGATGTAGAGTTCGCGTGGCAGTGTCAGGGTTCCACATGGAGAGTTTTAATTGGAAAAATCATCTTTAGTTGGCCAAGATGGTAGGGCATGGGCCATAAATTGGATGGAGGATATCTGAAAGTTTGAAGAACTCCATATCTGAATATCTAGAAATCCAGAGATCTGGAAGTTTCAAAAAAGGGAATTTTCAAAAAGGCTTGGATATGGATGCCATGTCATTAATCCAAATTAGTAGGCACATCAACAGGGGTGACTCGATAGTAGGCCATGATGGAATTCATGGTCTAGAGGCTAGATGGAGGATATTCGGTAGTTTGAAGAACTCTGGATTCAGATATCCGGAGATTCAAAAATCCATAGGTTTTCTAAGTTGGAATTTTAAGAAAGTATCGAACACTGAATGGCAGGTATGGGATGATGGAACCTTGAAGTGAGGAACCATGACCCATCCAAAGGTTAGTGTATCCATGTTTTTCCTTTGTTTGGACTTGTTAGAAATGTCGGATGTCCAGATGGTAGATATCCTAACCATCTAGGAAGAGTGAGGAATGTCATATTTCGAACCTCACAGGCAGAACGAGCGGATCCAATATATCTATAGTTATAAGATTATATTTAATGAGGATTTTAGGTGAAGGTGAGATGCTGGATGTGGAATCACAGTATGTTGGAACTAGAAAAAGGAGATGGTTATCGTTTGAGCACCTTTTGAAGCCGCTATGAATCTGCATTGTCAGATTGAACAAATATTAGCCATCATATATGTCGAACTGAAGTGACCTAGTTAAAGGTTGAACAACTTGAAGTCTTTGCGTTGATCTAGACCATTTATCTAAGTGATTTCTCTACCATCTCATCCAGTATATGTGCAAGTTGCGCATTAAGGGAATAAAGGAGAAAGTTGGTAGGACACACTCTTTCTACATCAAATGGGTTAATGACAGGTGGAGGAATGAAATTATGTACACATCGGTACAGGTGGGAAAATGAGGAGTTTTCATGTGGTATTCAGGTATAGGTAGGACCCATTGTTTTATGTGAAGACTATATGGGCATCCAAAAATCTGGGTTTTTGTATAAATGGACTTACTAGGAAGTCAGTATCTTGGATGGTGGAACCTTGTGAGTGGAATTATGATATTCAGGTATTGGTGATATGAATTTTTGTGAAAGGGAATTTTTATAAATTTTGTCGATTCTAGATTACGGATATATGATGTTTTGGGAAAATAGGATGGGAGAATATCCAAGAGTTTGGAAAATATGGATATTCGTCCCTATGTCAGTAGTGAAGAACCTAGGACCTAATCCATCATGGATGGGGAAGCCGTGTTGGTAGAGCCATATAGGTCACCACTTGTGTGGATGGGTCCACATGGTTCCAAGTGTCACAACGATGTCATCATATGGATGATCTGTGAAATCTTCAGGGAGGCATAAGATTCAGATATCCGGAGATTTAGAAATCCAGAGGTTTTCTAAGTTGGAATTTTAAGAAAGTATCGGACACTGAATGACAGGTATGGGAGATGGAACCTTGAAGTGAGGAACCATGAGCCATCCAGAGGTTAGTGTATCCATGGTTTTCCTTTTTTTGGACTTGTTAGAAATGTCAGATGTCCAGATGGCAGATATCCTGACCATATGGGAAGAGTGAGGAATGTCATATTTGGAACCTCGCAGGCGGAACGAGCGGATCCAATATATCTATAGTTACAGGATTATATTTAATGAGGATTTTAGGGGAAGACGAGATGTTGGATGTGGAATCACAATATGTTGGAACCAGAAAAAGGAGATGGTTATCGTTTGAGCACCTTTTGAAGCCGCTATGAATCTGCATTGTCAGATTGAACAAATATTAGCCATCATATATGTCGGACTCAAGTGACCTAGTTAAAGGTTGAAAAACATGAAGTCTTTGCTTTGATCTAGACCATTTATCTAAGTGATTTCTCCATCATCTCATCTAGTAGATGTGCAAGTTGCACACTAAGGGAATAAAGGAGAAAGTTGGTAAGACACACTCTTTCTGCAACAAATGGGTTAATGATAGGTGGATGAATGAAATTATGTACACATCAGTATAGGTGGGAAAATGAGGAGTTTCCATGTGGTATTCGGGTATAGGTAGGACCCATTGTTTTATGTGAAGACTATATGAGCATCCAAAAATATTGGTTTCTGTATAAATGGACTTACTAGGAAGTCATGATCCTGGATGGTGGAACCTTGTGAGTGGAATTATGATATTCAGGTATTGGCGATATGAATTTTTGTGAAAGGGAATTTTTATAAATTTCTCAATTCTGGATTATGGATATACGATGTTTTGGGAAAATAGGACGGGCGAATATCCAAGAGTTTGGAAAATATGGATATTCGTCCCTATGTCAGGAGTGAAGAACCTAGGACCTAATCCAACATGGATGGGGAATCCATGCTGGTAGAGCCATATAGGTCACCACTTGTGTGGACGGGTCCACATGGTTCCAGGTGTCATAATGATGTCATCATATGGATGATCTGTGAAATCTTCAGGGAGGCATAAGATTTAGATATCTGGAGATTCAGAAATCCAGAGGTTTTCTAAGTTGGAATTTTAAGAAAGTATCAGACACTGAATGACAGGTATGAAATGATGGAACCTTGAAGTGAGGAACCATGACCCATCCAGAGGTTAGTGTATCCATGGTTTTCCTTTGTTTGGACTTGTTAGAAATGTCGGATGTCCAGATGGTAGATATCCTGACCATCTGGGAAGAGTGAGGAATGTCATATTTGGAACTTTGCAAGCAGAACGAGCGGATCCAGTATATCTATAGCTCCAGTATTATATTTAATGAGGATTTTAGGGGAAGGCGAGATGTTGGATGTGGAATCATAGTATGTTGGAACCAGAAAAAGGAGATGGTTATCGTTTGAGCACCTTTTAAAGCCGCTATGAATCTGCACTGTCAGATTGAACAAATATTAGCCATCATATATGTCGGACTAAAGTGACCTAGTTAAAGTTTGAACAACTTGAAGTCTTTGCTTTGATCTAGACCATTGATCTAAGTGATTTCTCCACCATCTCATCTAGTAGATTTGCAAGTTGTGCACTAAGGGAATATAGGAGAAAGTTGGTAGGACACACTCTTTCTGCAACAAATGGGTTAATGACAGGTGGAGGAATGACATTATGTACACACCGGTACAAGTGGGAAAATGAGGAGTTTCCATGTGGTAGTCGGGTATAGGTAGGACCCATTGTTTTATGTGAAGACCATATGGGAAACCAAAAATCTGGGTTTTTGTATAAATGGACTCACTAGGAAGTCAGGATCCTAGATGGTGGAACCTTGTGAGTGGAATTATGATATTTAGGTATTGGTTGTATGAATTTTTGCGAAAGGGGATTTTTATAAATTTCTCGATTCTGTATTATGGATATACGATGTTTTGGGAAAATAGGATGGGAGAATATCCAAGAGTTTGAAAAATATGGATATTCATCCCTATGTCA
>SNQJ01S0029561.1:41954-58403 GCA_010110895.2 Picea sitchensis | reverse complement strand
AAAAATACCAATCCCCCATGATTGAAGTAGAAGGTGAGATTAATAACCAACCCACATCAATTTTAATTGATTATGGAGCTAGCCATAGTTACATAGATCCTAACTTGGTTGAAATATTTCACTTGAAAAGAAGAAAGCATGGAAAATCTTGGTTGGTTAAGATAGCCATAGGGGCTAAGAGAAGAATCAATGAGCTCGTTAAAGATTGTCCAATAGACATGAATGGACTTAGCACAAAAGCATATTTGAACATTGCACCATTGGGTTCATATGAATGTCTGATTGGTATGGATTTGTTGGACAAGCACCATGTTGTCCTAGACTGTCACAACAAGACAATCACCTATCTTTATGAGGAAGTGAAACAAGGGAAGGTTCAAGGTATTCCAAGGACTGTAGTTGTTGGATAAATTTCAACCATGCAACTGAAGAACAGTTTCAGGAAGGGATGTCATATTTCTCCAGCCCATATGGAAGAGGCAGCCCAAGATAAAGTTCCAATTATTAAATACCACTTGGTCTTGAAATATTTTTGGGATGTATTTGGGGATATTCTATGGTTATCACGAAAAAGAGGCATTGATTTATCCATTGATTTTGTGTTGGGAGCTACCCTAGTGTCCAAAACGACTTATAGAATGGGTGCACTAGAGTTGAAGGAGTTGCATATGCAACTTGAAGAACTATTAAAGAAGGGGTATATATTCCCAAATGTGTCACCTTGGGGTGCCCCAGTTATTTTTTTGAAGAATAAAGATGGAACCTTAAGACTCTGTATTGATTTCAGATAGATGAATAAGTTCACCATAAAGAATAAAAAACCCTTGCCAAGGATTGATGATTTATTTGATCATCCAAAAGGTGAAAGAATATTTTCCAAGAATGACTTGAGTTTGGGCTATCATCAAGTGAGAATAAATGAAGAAGATGTCAATATGACAACATTCTGGACAAGATATGATCATTGGGAGTTGTTGGTGGTGCCATTTGGGTTATCAAATCCACCAGTTGTTTTCATGTGCCTAATGAATGGAGTGTTCAAGAAATACCTAGAAAAGTTTGTAATTGTTTTCCTGGATGATATACTCATATACTCCAGGATTGAGGAGGAACATTAGAAAAATTTAAGGATGGTTCTAAAAGTTTTGAGGGGGAATCGATTGAATTCCAAGTTAAGTAATTTCATCTTCTATCAAAAGAAGATTCATTACCTGGGTCATATTATTTCAGTAGAAGGGATAGAATTTGATCCTCAAAAGATAAAGGCCATTAGAGGAAGTTCATTTCCAATAAATGTTATAGAAGTCATATCATTCATGGTTCTTGCAGGTTATTATCAAGGATTCATAAATGGTTTTTCAAAGATTGTAAGCCCAATTACTTATTTGTGGAAGAAGGGTGTGAAATTTGAATGGACTTCCAAATGTGAAGAATTTTTTCAAAAACTAAAGGACATTTTAATGAGGGCACCAATATTGAATATTGAAGACCTAGGTGAATATTTTTTTGTATGCACTGATGCGTGCAAGGAATGGATTGACGGATTTCTCACGCAAAATGAACATGTGGTATGTTATGAGTCCAAAAAATTGAAGAAACATGAGAGGAATTATGCCACCGAAGATTTAGAATTAGAATCCATTATTCATGCATTAAATATGTGGATAAATTATCTCATGGGGATAAAATTTGAAATAAGGACAGACTATTGTGGTTTGAAACACTTGTTTGGACAATGAACACTAAATTTCATGTAGACTAGATAGATGGAATTCCTCATTGAGTATGACTTTGATATCCAGAATATCAAGGGAAAAGAGAACCAAGTGATTGATGCACTCAACATGAGGGTGAATGAGATGCATGCTAAAACCATTTGCATGTATAGGTATGATTTAAAATATATAATTATAGAGGTTGAAAACTCAGATCAACATTTCTTGCAAATAAAAGAGACATTACAACATGGAAATTAGCAGCAAAAATTTAAAGATTATGAGTTGACAGAGGATGGATTCCTTATGTATAAGGGCAATGTATATGTACCAAAGTCAAAAGAGATGAAAAATGTAGTGTTTATAGAAATGCACAATTTTTACATACGCTGGACACCCCAGATATTAGAAGTCAATTACAACATTGAGAAGCCGATACTTTTGGCCTGAAATGAAGAAAGATGTGGTTGATTACATATCTAGATTCCTAGAATGATAGAGGTTGAGAATAGACATCCAAATGGACTACTACATCCATTTCCCAATCTAGAATGGAAATGAGAAGTTGTCACAATAGATTTTATTCCCAAGTTGTCAAGATCAGTGAAGAAACATGATTCCATGATGGTAGTGGTGGATAAATTAACTAAGGATGTACATTTTATCACAGTGAAGACCGCTTATAAGGAAACCAATGTTGCAGAGAGCTACATGAAGGAAGTTTCAAAGCTACATGGAGTGCCCAGGGTAATTGTCTCTGACAAAGATCCAAAGTTCACATCCAATTTATAGAAAGGATTTTTTAAATGATTTGGGACGAAATTAAATCTTACTACAACATATCACCTAGAGTCAGATGGGAAAACCAAGAGGACCAATAGGATAATAGAGGACATTCTCATAATGTATGTGATTAAACAACCATCCAAGTGGGAATACTATATCAATTTAGTTTAGTTTTCTTACAAGAATGGGTACCAAGCATCATTGAAAATGAGCATGTTTGAAGCCTTGTATGGCAGTAAGAGTAACATCTTAGTGAGATGGATAACCCAACATATAGATATTTTATTGGGCCATATTTACTAAAGTAAATGGAAGAGTTGATGATAAAAATCAAGAAAAATTTAAAAGATTCCCAATATAGGAAAAAGCATTACGTGGACACAAACAAAACTTTCAGAGATTTTAAAGTGGGTGAGAATGTGCTTTTAAACGTGAAAGAAAAAAGAAGCTCGCTAAGAATAGGAAGTTTACCAAAGATGGCAGCAAGATGCTATGTGCCTTTTGAAGTCTTAGAGAAGATAGGACCAATTTCATACTTCCTCGCATTTCCTGCATCCATGAGAATTCATGATGTATTTCATGTGTCTTTATCGAAGAAATATGTGCCTGACCCTAATCACATAATTGATTGGAATGTGATCTAGTTGGAAAATGAAGGAGACTTTTCGATGGAACCAGTGTGCATCCTGGACTGAAAATTCAAAGTGCTCAGGAACATAGTTATAATCCTAGTAAATGTTCAATGGAACTACTACGGTACTAAAGACACTACATGGGAGCACAAGGAGACCATGTGGGAGGTGTACCCACACATTTTTTTCAATTTTGAAGAAAATGAAATATAAGAATGAAAGACTCTATTTTGCATAGCTAGAGTTCCAGAACCACATCTCATATCTTTCCTATCCAACATGTTCTAGAGCCCTGATAAAATAATGTAGAGCCTAAGGAACTGTGAGTAGAGAAGGGGGTACATTTGTTGCGAGTGGAGTTTAGACTTGTCATGTTGATGAGATGATTGTTCCTAACACACAAAAATTTGAGACTGTTGTTGTTGGTGACATTGCTACTGATATGTCGATTTGTTCTACTCCTGAGATTCAACAGAACCTGAGCCATATTCTTCTGATCAAACAACACATAAATTTGTTCCTTATCATCATCATCTCCATCAAAGGAATGACAATCATGCTTTCAAATGTTTGTAGAAGAGACAAGAAAGACAAAATTGTTGAGCAGTATTGACTATCATGATAAACTCTRGTTGGATTGATGAATGGTCATGGGAGAATCTAAGCAGATGTTTGAGGATGTTGTATCRTCATATTTCATCGRCTGTATAGTCATGCGACGATCCTCTTCACTACCGATTTCCTTGGAAGTGATCGACCGAGGATCGATCCAACATGACAGTCGACTTGAGCTCGATTGGGTTATTRAAACACTAAGGTTTGACTAGAAATGATTCTCGACTAGAGGTTTTGACCACATATTCGTCGACTGCATTTTTACTCATGTTTTTTCATCGAATGTTGTTTATGACAAGCACTATTGTTGCTAATACATCCCTTAGTTGTGTTTAAAGGGGGGGGAGTACTTGAATTGTTGATGTTTAAGCCCAACTGATGTCTTGTTGACTTGACTATTTTGATTCAAAATGAACTTCCAAATGTGAAGAAAATTTTCAACAGGTTAAGGAAATTTTAATGAATGCACCAATCTTGAATATTGCAAACCCATATGAATATCATTATGTATGCATTGAGGCGTGCAAGGAAGGGCTTGGTGTATTTCTCACAAAAAATGAACATGTGGTATGTTACGAGTCCAAAAAATTGAAAGAATATGAGAGGAATTATGCCACACATGATTTATAATTAGCATCAATTATTCATACATTAAATATGTGAAGACATTATCTCATAGGGAGAAAAAATGAACTAAGGATAGACCATTGTTTTCTGAAACACCTGCTTGGATAACCGACACTAAATTCTAGACAGACTAGATGGTTGGAATTCCTCAGTGAGTATGAATTTGATATCAATCATATAAAGGGGGAAGAGAACCAAGTGGATTATACACTCAGTAGGAGGGTGCACAAGATGCATGCTACGAAAATTAGCATGTACATATATGATTTAAAATATAGAATTATAGAGGTTGCAAACTCAAATCAACACTTCTTGCAAATAAAAGAAACATTACAACATGGAAATTTGCAGTAGAAATTTAAATATTATGAGTTGAAAGAGGATGGAGTCCTCATTTATAAGGAAAGTTATATGTACTAGAGTCTTAATAGATGAAAAATGAAATGCTAAGGGAAATGACAATGTGCCATATGATGGACACCTGGGATATCAAAAGTCAATTGCAACAACAAGAATCCAATACTTTTGGCCCAAAATGAAGAAATAGGTGGTTGATTACATATCTAGGTGCCTAGAATGCTAGAAGGTGAAGGTTGAGCATAGACATCCATATGGACTGGTACATCCATTTCCCATTCCACAATGGAAATGGGAAGTTGCAACAATTAATTTTATTTCTAAGCTACTCATAATAGTGAAGAAACATGATTCCATCATGGTAGTGGTGGATAAATTAACCAAGGTTGCACATTTTATCCTGGTGAAAACCACTAAGAAGGAAACCAATTTTGTAGAAGGAAGTTTCCAAGCTACATGGAGTGCTTAGGGAAATTGTCTATGACAAAGATCCAAAGTTTACATCCAAATTCTAGAAAGGATTGTTTAAAGGATTTGGGACAAAATTAAATCTTAGTACAACATATCACCTAGAGTCAAATGGGAAAAACGAGTGGGACAATAGGATATTATAGGACATGATCAAAATGTATGTGATGGACCAACCATCCAAATGGGAAGACTATATCCATTTATTTGAGTTTTCTTATAAGAATGGGTACAAGGCATCATTGAAAATGAGCCCATTTGAATCCTTGTATGGAAGGAAGTTGATGCACGAGCATCGTCAGTAAGTACACGTGGCAGGAAAACTCAGTGCCTGAGGACCAATTCAGAATCTTGAACACTGACTGGTACTGCAATCTTGTGAAGCTGATAGAAAACAAAAGAGGAAAGATCATGCACGTGGAGACAAAATGAGCATGCATGACCTGGGCGTTTAACCCTAGTCTCCATGTAACCGCAATTAGATAGCAGTTATTTTATTTATTTGTTTCCCTTTGTATAAAGAGTGGTTTTGTACGCCCAAAAGGGGTTTTACAATAGTTATGAGCAAGTAGGAGTTGTGAACAGTAGTTATTCCTTTGAATTTTACTGTAACCATTTTCTTGATTCTAAATGAAGATAACAGAGGAAAATTGATCCAAATGTGTGACACTATTGTTGTCCATGATACTTTGTTATTGTTGTTTGTTTCAAGAATGAATGAATATTGCTACGAGTGTATGTAGCTTTGAAATGTTTGCATAGAATTTAATTCGCTTTTCTTCATGAGCAGTGCAAGGTGTGCACATAGTCCGCAAGGAGTGCGTTGACAGAGTTTGTTTCGACTCGTAAAGATAAAAACAAATAGCGTAAGATTTTCTTTGCATGAAGCAAAAAGTGACTGTCGCAAGGTGCACAAAGTCATCACAATAACTCAAATCTTGTGTAAAGATATGTTGTAGAGAGTGCACAGACCTAGAATTCAACGAAGAGTCGAAGCGAATCTGTGAAGAAGTCCAAGAACGAGAGCCTAGGAATGCCAGGAAGGCAAGAAAGGATTCTTTTCAAGAATCTTTGGATCTGAGTTTGACAAATTTCCCCAAAAAGCAAGAAGTTCTTGGGAGATCAAATCTTTGAGAAGATCAATCTCAGGAGGAGTAACACTTTCCAAGAAGTGCGAACGAGATCTAAGAAGCAGACTTGCAGGAAGAACAAAGGTTGAAACCTTTGAATCTTTTCAAAAAAATATTCTAAGTTTGAAGAAAGCTTGAGCTCAGAGGGAAAGATCTGGACCATTCGATCAACATCTAGACAACGAGGAGAAAGCGCAGAGGAATAAAGATCTCAACCATTTGGTATGAGAGTAAATAGATCATGGCCATCCGACCAAGGTAAAGTGCACTAACTTTAAAGCTTTGAAAGCACACAGGAGGAACAAAGTCACAAAACACCGAAAAGATCTGAATCGTCCATCGTCAAGGAAAACGCGTGGCGTGAGCTTAGCATTCCATTGACTCATGACTTGAAGAAGTCAAAGGTCAAGCTACAATAACTCACGAAGTGCGAAATCCTAAAACGATCACAACCGTTAATCAAAGGAGGGATATAAACCGTAGATCTGACCTTGTCGGGATTTCGCGAATCGGGAAATCAGAGGCAAGAGTTGCAAGAACTCGCGATACACGAAATCATGATATGATATGAGCTGTCGGATATAGGAGAGATCCAGACCATTAATTGTCTAGAGGGAGACGAGATGTGAAGTCGTGAAACAAGAAATTGCGATGCGCTTGAAATATTGGCCCACAATCACAGTGAAGGGTCACATCAGTGAAGGATAACTGAGGGACTAGCACGTGCTAGGATCCTGTCGGGATTTCGGGAGTCGGGAGAGCCCGAGTGACTCACATGTAGAAGTCCCGAACTATGAAATCATGATGCGCCTTTTGAATAGACAACTGGTTGCAACCTTGGTCACATTAAAGGGAGGGATTAAACAGAAGAGCTAGTGCCTAAGTACACTAAGATTTCCAAAGGTGTTAAGGATAAGGCCGCGGGTTCCATATAACCTGCACTCTAAGGGAAAGAGGGCCTGATAAGTGAGTTTGAGGTTCTTGAGGGGCCGAAGAGTCAGTCAGAATCAGGTTCTTGATCGATCCTAGACCCTGAGGTCGCGCAACCCTTAGGATAGGAAGGGGGGTATGCATCAAGTGGTATCATAGCTGATTTTTGTCTGTAGGTTTCAAGTGAAGTAGATAAAGGAGATAAAGGAGACAAAAGAACTCGAAGTTTTACTCCATGTGTGAGAGATGTTCAACACAATGCCACCAAGGAGACGAGGAGAGCCACCTTTAGCTAATCGTGTTATATAAAGAGAGATGTGAGAACTTCATGCAAGGCTGGAAGCAATGAAAGCAGTGGAGAGAACAAAACCTAATGTTGGATATGTCAGCGATGCATATAGAGAAGATGTAGAAGTCGAAGAAGCCGCAGGAGAACACGTTGTCTAAGAACGCTTGCTAAGAGAAGTCGTTAGATTGGGAGCTAGAGCCAAGATAGAGGTCCCAATGTATGAAGGCAATTTGGATGTTGAGGAACTGCTAGATTGGATAAGGTCCATGGACAAATATTTCGATTATGAAGATGTCGATGGGGAGAAAAGGGTGAGACATTTTTTCACCAGGATTAAAGGACACACAACACTGTGGTGGGATGAACTACGGGATGAAAGGCGAAGTAGAGGCAAACAAAAGATAAATAATTGGGACATAATGGTGGTCAAGATGAAGGCTAAATTCATGCCCAAATATTATCAGATCAATCTGTTCTAGAAGCTGCAGAACCTAAGATGGAAGGGTATGACAGTCAAAGAATACACAGAAGAGTTCTATAGGATGAACATCAGAGCTGGACAAAGAGAGAGGGATCAAGAAAAATTTTCCAGGTATATAAATGGCATGAGGTATGAAATCCAAGAGGATATCAGCATGATGTCAGTAAGGATAGTGGAGGATGCTTATCAGTTTGCATTGAAGGCAGAAAAGAAGTTGGCTAGAAAACAAATCCAGGGAGGTAGAGGTAAAATCTCAGCCCCGAACAAAGGCAAGGGAGTTTCCCATGACAAAGCGCATAATTCCAAAGACGAGGCTGAAACTACACATGGTCACTCGAAAAGAGGCAGAATTTCCTAAGGAAGAAAGGTGTTGGAAGAAACTCTTCTAGAGGAAGAGGTAGAGGAGGAATAATATGTTATGATTGTGGAAAGAAAGGGCACATGTCTTGGGAATGCCCCAAGAAGAAGAAAGAGGGAGGAGAATCTCAGATTTTAGAAGCACAAAGAGGGAATGTTGAAGCAGAGGGAGCCAAAGATGGAACATCCCTGATGATGAGAAAGCTTCTCTTAAAACCAGAGGCAGAAGTTAAAAATCCAGTACAGAGGAACAGTCTATTCAGGACAACTTGCACAATTAAAGACAGAGTATGCAAGGTGATAATTGACAGTGGAAGCACTGATAACTTAGTATCCACGGAGATGGTGGAGAAATTGGAGTTGGAGACAACTGCACACCCAGATCTATATAAAGTCTCATGGTTGCAGCAAGGACACTAGGTAATGGTTACTAAACAATGCTTGGTTGAATTTAAGATAGGGGGGTATAGAGATGAAATTTTGTGTGATGTAATGCCCATGGATGTATGCCATTGTTTGTTGGGAAGACCATGGAAGTTTGAAAAGAATGTCATTCATGATGGGAGGAAGAATACATACACCTTGGAGAAGAATGGTAGGACACACATATTGCTGCCAATAGAGGAGAATAAAGTGAAAGGGGAAGCTATCACAAGAATACTTCTCATGAGTGGGAAGGAACTCCTGAAAGAAGTTAAGAAAGAATGAGAGATGTAGTTTGTTGTGGTGAGGAAACCTATAGTTATCCTTACTAGTACTTCGATGGATGATTTTCCTGAAGGAGTTCATGAATTGTTGGATAAGTTTTGCGACATAGTGGTGGATGAGCTGCCTAACTCATTACCACCCATCAGAAGTATCAACCATCATATTGATTTGATACCAGGAGAAAGTCTGACAAACAAAGAAACATATAGACTGACACCTCGAGAGAATGAGGAAGTAAAGAACGAGGTCCAAGAATTGTTAGACAAGGGTTTGGTTAGAGAGAGCTTGAGCCCATGTGCACTACCAACTGTGTTGAGTCCAAAGAAAGATGGAGGATGGAGAATGTGTACAGACTTGAGAGCCATCAATGAGATCACTATTAGGTATAGATTCCTTTTGCCAAGAATAGATGATTTGATGGACTGCTTAAGTGGGGCAAATTTATGTTCTAAGATAGATTTGAAAAGTGGATATCACCAAATCAGAATGAGATAAGGTGATGAGTGGAAGACAACCTTTAAAACAGATGAATTTTTTTATGAGTGGCTTGTTATGGCATTTGGCTTAACTAATGCCCCGAGTACTTTTATGAGGTTGATGAATGAAATACTAAAAGATTTCATTGGCAAGTTTGTGGTTGTGTATCTAGATGATATACTAATCTTTAGCAAGACTTAAGAGGAGAATTTGAGGTATCTGACACTAGTGATGAGGAGACTAAAGTAAGAGAAGCAATTGATAAACCTGAAGAAGTCCTCTTTTATGAAGACAAAACTCATTTACTTGGGTTTTGTGATCTCTTCAAATGAACTGAAGATGGACTCGGAGAAGGTGAAAGCAATCAAAGAATGGCCATCACCAAGGAACATGTTTGAGGTAAGGAGCTTCCATGGATTAGCGAGCTTTTACAAGAATTTCATCAGAGATTTTAGTGGAATTTGTGCACCAATGATGGATACAGTGAAAAAAAGGCACAAGTCTTTTAAATGGATAGAGGAGGCTGAGAAGAGATCCAATACACTGAAGGAGAAAGTAATGGAGCAACTAATTCTGGTCTTGCCAAATTTCGAGAAGACGTTTCAGGTGAGATGTGATGAAAGTGGAGTTGTGATTGGAGGAGTTTTGAGCTAGGACAATAGACCCATTTCTTACTTCAACGAGAATTTGAATGAGACTAAGAGAAAATACTCCACCTATGACAAAGAGTTTTATGCCATAATCCAATCCATGAAGAAATGGAGACACTACCTTGTCCCACAAGAATTTGTCTTGTATAGCGATAACCAAGATTTACAATTCATAACCAGACAAGAAAAATTGAATCAGAGGCATGTGAAGTGGATTGAGTATATGTAGAATTTAACTTTTGTCATAAAACATGTTGCTAGGAATGCTAACAAAGTTGTTGATGCATTGAGAAGGAGATGTTTGACTCTGCAGGAATTTCAGGTAAGGACCTTAGGGTTTGAACACCTTAAGTAAATGTACAATGATGATCTAGATTTCAAGGAAGCATATGAAGCATGCACGAATCCTGTGCTGAGAGATAGGAGCCAATGGACAGAGTATATGATTCAAGAGGGATTGTTGTTCAAGGGAAATCAATTGTGCATACCAAAATTCTCAATGAGGGATAACCTTTTGAAGGAAAAACATAGTGGAGGATTGGYTGGACATTTCGGCCATGATAAGACATTTGCCCAGTTGAGAAGTTCAGACTATTGGCCAGGTATGAGAATAGATATAATAAAATTCTGAACAGATGTAGAATCTACCAACATGCAAAAGGAAAAATACACAACACTGGATTGTATAAACCATTTCCCATACCAGAGAGGCCTTGGGATGCAATAAGCATGGATTCTGTGTTGGGACTACCAAGAACACAAAAAGGATGTGATTCCATATTTGTGGTGGTAGATAGATTTTCAAAGATGGCACACTTTATCCCATGTCATAAGACCAATGATGTAATGCATGTTGCAAATATGTTTTTCAAGGAAGTTGTAAGACTTCATGGCTTACCCAGAAGCATTGTCTCGGACAGAGACACAAAATTTGTTGGTCATTTTTGGAGAACACTGTGGAGGAAGTTGGGGACAGATTTGTCCTTCATCTCATCTTATCACCCTCAGACAGATGGATAGATTGAGGTGGTAAACAAAATTTTGGGGAACTTGTTGAGGAGTCTGGTCACCGAGCACCATAATCAGTGTGATCGGATTTTTCCACAAGAAGAATTTTCATACAACGACTCACCAAACAGGAGCACTGGGAAGAGATCGTTCCAAATATTGTATGGAATGAAACCTAGGGGAGTGTCTGAGTTGAGAGACTTGGAACAGAGTGAGATCAGAAGTGCTGGAGCAGAAGATTTTGCTGCAGAAATGCAGAAGCTCCATAGCCAGATCAGGGAGAAATTGCAGAGTTCTAGCCAAGAGTACAAGCACAGAGCTGATCAACATCGCATAGAACTTCAATTTGAAGTTGGATATCAATATCTGGCACATATCAGGAAGGAAAGGTTCCCTAGGAGGACATATAACAAGCTAAATATGAAGAATATAGGACTGTGTAAGATCTTGAGGAAGTTTGATGCAAAGGATTATGAGATTGAGCTTCCAGATGATGTGGGCATATCGCCCATATTCAACGTCTCAGACCTATATCCTTATAGGAAGGATGACATAGAGGGATCAACAGATCAAGAGAATATTTAGTGGGAGAAACAAATGCCTATAGCAGAAAAACCACAGATGGAAAAGATCGTTGATCAAAGGATTGGTAAGAAGACCAAGAGGAATACCTATTTTGAATATCTGGTCAAGTGGAAGGGACACCCAATAGAATATTCCAGCTAGGAGAGTGAAGATGATATCCAAAATAATGGAAAGTCGGTACAAGAGCTCATGGACAGGAGTCCATGAATTTTTGTCCAGGGGGAGTATGATGCAGGAGCATCATCAACAAGTACACGTGGTGGGACAACTCAACACCTGAGGACCAATTCAGAATCTCGAACGTTGACTGGTACTACAATCTTTTGAAGATGATAGAAAACAAAAGAGGAAATATCACGCATGTGGAGACAAAATGAGCACGCATGACCTGGGAGTTTAACCCTAGTCTTGATGTAACAACAATTAGATAGAATTTAGTTTATTTGTTTGTTTCCTTTTGTATAAAGAGAGGTTTTGTACGCCCAAAAGGGGGGTTACGATAGTTATGAGAAGGTAGGAGTTGTGAACAGTAGTTGTTCCTTTGAATTTTACTGTAACCATTTTCTCGATTTTGAATGAAAATAACAGAAGAAAATTGATCCAAATGTGTGAGACTGTTGTTGTCCATGATACTCTGTTATTGTTGTTTGTTTCAAGAATGAATGAATCTTTCTACAAGTGTATGTAGATTTGAAATGTTTGCATAGAATTTGATTTGATTTTCTTCATGAGTGGTGCAAGGTGTGCACATATTCCACAAGGAGTGTGTTGACAGGGTCTTTTTCGCCTCGTAAAGCTCAGAAGAAATAGCGTAAGATTTTCTTTGTAGGAAGCAAAAGCGACTCCCGTAGGGTGCGCACAGTCGTCGCAAGAACTCAAATCTTGTGTAAATATCTATTGCAGAGAGTGCACAGACCTGGAATTCGATGAAGAGTTGAAGCATATCCATAAACAAGTCGAAGAATGAGAGCCGAGGAATGTCAGGAAGGCAAGAAGGATTCTTTTCCAGAATCTTTGGATCAGAGTTTGACGAATTTCCCAGAAAAGAAAGAAGTGCTTGGGAGATCAAATATTTGAGAACATCAAGCTCAGGAGGAGTAACAATTTCCAAGAAGTTCGAATGAGATCCATGAAGAAGACTCGCAGGAAGGACAAAGGTTGAAACCTTTGAATCTTTTCAAAAAAATCTTCTAATTCTGAAGAAAGCTTGAGCTCAGAGGGAAATATCTGGATTGTCCAATCAACGTCCAGACAACGAGGAGCAGGCGTAGAGGAAGAAATATCTCATTCGTTCGGTCTGAGCGTAAATGGATCGTGGCCATCCAACCAAGGTAAAGTGCAATAACTTTAAAGCTTTAAAAGTACACAGGAGGAAGAAAGTCACGAAACACTGAAAATATCTGAACCGTCCATCATCAAGGAGGACGCATGGCGTGAGCTTATCATTTCAATGACTCGTGACTTTAAGAATTCAAAGGTTGAGCTACAAGAACTCGTGAAGTGTGAAATCATGAAATGATCACAACCATTGATCGAAGGAGGGAGTTGAACCATAGATCTGACCTTGTCGAGATGTCATGACTCGGGAAATCAGAGGCAAGAGTTGCAAGAACTTGCGATATGATTTGAGCCATCGGATGGAGGAGAGATCCAGACCGTTAATTTTCTATAGGGAGACGAGACGCAAAGTCACAAAACATGAAATCATGACGTGCTTTAAATATTGGCCCACGGTCACATCGAAGGGTCACATCAGTGAAGGAGAACCAAGGGACTAGCACGCGCTAGGCTCCTGTTTGGATTTCAAGAGTCGGGAGAGTCCGAGTGACTCACATGTAGAAGTCACGAACTTCAAAATCACGACGCGCCTTTTGAATAGGCGACGATTTGCAGCCTTGTTCACATTAAAGGGAGGGATTAACCAAGAGATCTAGCACCTAAGTACGCTAAGGTTTCCAAAGGTGTTAAGGAGAAGGTCGTGGGTTCCATATAAACTTCACTCTAAGGGAAAGAGGGCTCGATAAGTGAGTTTGAGGTTCTTGAGGGGATGAAGAGTCAGTCAGACTTAGGTTCTTGATCAATCCTAGACCGGTAGGTCGCGCAACCCTTAGGATAGGAGGGGGGGTTTGCATCAGAAGTGTAACACGTTAGTGAGATGGATAACCCAATATATAGAGTTGTTATTGGGATAGATTTACTAACGGAAACATAAGAGAAGATGATAAAAATTAGGAATAATTTAAAAGCCTCCCAAGACAGGAAAAAGAGTTATGTGGATAATAATATAATTTTCAAAGATTTTAAAGTGGGAGAGCGTGTGTTTTTAAAAGTGAAAGTGAAAAAATCTTTCTAAGATTAGGAAGTTTCCCAAAGTTGGTAGAAAGATGTTTTAGACCTTTTGAAGTCTTAGAGAAGATAGGACCAATTGTGTACATGCTAGAATTTCCTGCATCCATGAGATTTCATAATGTATTTTAGGTGTATTTATTGAAGAAATATGTGCTTGACCCTAACCACATAATTGATTGGACTATGATCTTGGTGGAACACAAAGGAGACTTTTCGATGGAACCAATGCGCATCCTAGTTTAAAAAATCAAAGTGCTCAGGAACAAAGCTACCAACCTAGTAGAGGTACAAAGGACAAGCTACAGTACTGAAGAATCTACATGGGAGCATGAGGAGACCATGTGGGAGGCGTACCCACAATGTTTTGTCAATTCTGAAGAAAACAAAATATAAGAATGCAAGACTCAGTTTTGGGCAACCAGAGTTCTAGAACCACATCTCAGAGCTTTCCTAGCCAACTTATGTTGGAGAACTGATAAAAGAATGTACATCCTAAGGAACTGTGAGTAGAGAAGGGGGTACATTTGTTGTGCATGGAGTTCAGACTTACCATATTTATGGGATGGTTGTTCCTAACATGCCATAATTTTAGATTGTTGTTCCTGGTGAAACTTTTGTTGATATGTCGGGTAGTTTTACTCTTGAGAGTACACCAGAACCTAAGACATATTATTATTATCAACCAACATAGAAATTTGTGCCTTATCATCACCCTCACCATTGAATGAATGAAAATCATGCTTTCAAATCTTTGCATAAGAGATGTGAAAGAAAAAATTGTGGACCAATATCGACTATCAGGATAGACTGTGGTTGCATTGATGAATGGTCATGGGAGAGTCTAAATAGATGTTTGAGGATGTTGTATCATCATATTTCATCGGCTGTATAGTCATGAAACAATCCTCTTCGTTATTGATTTCCTTGGAAGTGGTCGATCAAGGATCAACTCCACATGACGGTAGACTTGAGCTCGATTGGAATATTGGTACACTAAGGTTAGACTAGAGATTATATTCGAATGGAGGTTTCGACTACGTATTCATCGACTGAGTTTTGACTTGTTTTTTATCGTTGACTGGTGTTTTCGACAAGCATTATTGTTGCTACTACATCCATCAGTTTTGTTTAAGGGGGAGGATTACTTGAAATGTTGATGTGTAAACCCAATTGATGTCTTGTTGACTCAACTATTTTGATTCTACTTGGAATTTCTTGGACCAAACAAATCATGTTCGACTGTGTTGTTGGGAGATTTTTCTTTTGATTATTGTACTTGATACATAGACCATCTAGGTTGGAAGAGACTATTGGAATGACAAAGATTGATTATCTTGGTGTGTTTATTATCTGTTCAACTAATCGACTGGCATGTGATGTCTTATTTTCTAGTCGACTGATCAATTGGGAATCTATTTGGAAACTAGTTTTGAAACTTGTTTACAATGGATGACTGCCTTTTTTTTCCTTGATCAAAGTTTATGGTGACAATATTCATCCTTATTCAAGAGTGTTGTTGTACCTCTTTTGATCATATTTTTCATTCATAACAAATTCAAGGGGGGGGAAGTTGTGTAATTTGTTTTCCTCCAAGCTGAGTTTCCAGGGGGTTGTTGGAACATTGGGTTCCATTGTAAACCTCACCTTATCGATTAATGGATTTGACCAATTCTTTGGGTCAATATCCAACTAAAATTTTGACTGACCGTGTCCACTTCTGATCCTATATCCATTTTTTATGGACATGTGCAATCGAATCCATCCTGTGATTGTTGGTTTGGTCCATGACTAGAACCTATCTATAGATGATCCTATGGATTGACCTATTATCATCTGGAGAGATATATTTGCACTCTCCTGGAGCATGCTTGTGCTTCAGTTCAATGATAACTTTAGACACAAGAAATTCACTTGGATCCTTCATTCTCCTCTGCAGTTATCTACATGTCCCAACATAGGTTCCATGGAATGTTCTCTTTAGAACAATGCTTTACTATTACCAGCACCCCTAAGGGAAATGCACATTTCTACTTCACCGATATCCATCTACAACACCACTATTTCTCTTACACTTATTATGCTCAGACAATATCCTTCAACATTTTTTCTTCTATTGTAATTTTTTTTTATCATTACGCAAGAATGGGATATGCTCGCCTCAATTCCATAAAGCAATTAAATTTCCACTGATGATTTGTTTATGGTGGATTCTCCTTCTTACTCTATGGGATTCTCTCTCTCTCTCTCTCTCTCTCTCTCTCTCTCTCTCTCTCTCTCTCTCTCTC
>SNQJ01S0029561.1:2025-12042 GCA_010110895.2 Picea sitchensis | reverse complement strand
ATAACATACCTTAGAAAGCATCATCAAAATAATTTATCCTCCCTTGAATTTCGGCCTTCTTTACTTCACCTTCCCTCTGAAATTCGGCTTATATATCCTTTGGTTACCTCGGTCACTTGTAGATATTCAATATTCTCAATTTTTATTAAAATGAGATACCTTTGCCTCTTATTTATACTTTTATGTAGCTTCTTAAAGGGGTTACCTTTTAATCATCTTAACCCACTTTTTTTTTTTAGGGCTAACCCACTTCTAACCACTTGTTCACTTAGTAATTTCTCCATTAACTTTATTATTTAAATAATTTCTTTTTTATCCACTTTGAATTATAGTACACTCATCACTTCACTTTATTATTTAAATAATTTCTTCTTTGCAACCACTTTGACTATTTTGACCTTTTGGGGCTTCTAGATGACTCATGAGGGTTCTCAAACTTCACATGGCCATAACTCTCTAACCGTGAGGAGTTATGTGAAGTTTCACATACCACCGGAAATGACATGACATTTACTATCCATATAGAATAGTCTTACCTTAAAATATATTAAAAATAATACCATTATACATCAAACAAACTTGGGTCCATTACCCAAACCTTTGTGCTACTGGAATTCGCTACCAGTATTTCTTCAAGGGTTGACATCAATGGAAACCAACTCAAATAGTCAACTAAGACTTTACTGATATTTAGGTTCTTCAATTCATGGTGAACCATGTGTTTTAGAGGATTGATGCTTATGAAGACAAGCACTCATTAAGGGAGAGTGTTGGAATGAGTAACTCCTACTTGTATTATGTTTGATACTTGATCATATTAAAAGGTTGTGGTTATTATTTTATAGGTCATTATGATTTAGAGTTTGTATCTATTTGAAATAGTTTTATTCTAAGTTTTAGGAGGTTATTAGATCTAGTTGGATATGAGAGATTCTTTCCAACTAGTTGGCTCATATTTTGGTGTGTGGTTGAAATATTCTTTCAATAGATTGTTAGTGTTCTAATATTGTGTCTCCATATCAAGGAAAATATTTATTTTTTTATATCTATACTACATCATCATTGAATAGACCACCCAACAAATTTTTGGTGCATGGAAACCATGTCTACTATCCCATTTCTCTATATCACTGTGCCAAGGAGAAGAAAATATTGCCAAGCATAATTTATCTAGAAAAAAATGAGTTTATGTAATCAAATTGCACTATAGAACCATTGTAGGCCACTAAATGAGGATATGACCTATATTTTCTCTTGGTATCCTTTTCCCACTACAATAATATATAGTGGAATCCATTGTTCTTCTTCCTATTTTTCTTAATAATATGTGTGATTTGTTTTACTTGTAAAACTTTTAAAATCACATTTTGTATCAAAATAAGTTCATTGGCTTTAGTGGGACACCTTTGTTTCTAGGGTTTATATCATACTTGATACAACATGTTTATCTTGGGTCTATGATAAACCTAGTTTCAGTGGGAGCTCTATGGTGGTGATTCTTATGTAAAAGATAATGGAAATCAGTTCTAAAATCAAGATTGAGAAATTTAACAATTAGATATTTGAGATATGGAAGCTCAAGATGGATGACTTTCTTGTAGATAAATCACCTGGGTTATTGTGGATCTTGTATTTCACCTATGAGTATGGAAATGATAGACTAGATGAAATTTGATTGAAGGGAAAATAATATGATCCAATTATGCCTTTTAGAGTCGATGTTACCGAATGTCTTAGGAGAAGCCATAGCCAAGGAATTTTGGGATAAATTAGGGACTTCATGTTAGTCTAAGTCCTTGATAAACATTTTTTTCGTTCGAAATAAGTTCCACCTTCTTAGGATGAATGATGACGACACCATGATAGAGAATATCAATATATTTAACACTATGGAAAGTCAATTGTTGTGTTTTGATATTCAAATTTCTAACAAAGATAAAATGCATTATTAGGTTGTGTTMTTTCCATATTCATGTGATAGTCTAGATATATATATTGGGAGGATTACAAACAATTAAAGTTTGATAATGTGGTTACATCCTTTCTATTCTAAGAAATGAGACAAAAAACYATGGATAGTGAAAGCAACAATCCCTTATTTGTAAGAGGTAATACTTAAGATAGAAATAAAAATAAGTGTTCGGGGGGGGGGGTAGATCTAAATATCTAAGACAATATTTATGGAAATAATGGAAATTTGGTAAAGCTATAAATTATAAGAAGTATTTCATACCTACAAATGTTGATAAAGGAAATAAATGTGATGATGCTTCTTCCACAAAAGATAAGACCTCCTCAGAAGAAAGAGTGTAGTTTGTACTTGGAATTTATAAGTACAAATTCAAATAATGATGTATGGCTAATAAAATTTAGTGATTCATTTAATATGACTCATCATATGGATTGGATTGGTTTTGTAAATATGAAAAGTATAATGGAGGTGATGTTCTCCTAGTCGATGACTCCCCAACAAAAATCATAGGATGTATAAGAGTCAATTTATTACTCAAAGATGGAAGGATTAGAACTCATCTTGGATTTTTTCACATTCCAAAGCTTGTCAGGACCTTGATATTTGTAAGTAAGATTAGTGATGCATGTGTGCAGACTATATTTGAAAATGATACATGTAAGATGGTTGTAGGAGATATGGTGTTGTTGAGGGGATTTTAGGTTGGAACTCTATACAAGCTATTGAGAACCACTATTACTGATAGGTGTAACAATTTTGTTGTACCCAAGGATATAAATGAAGGAGACAAAAGTGCTACTATCCCCATAGAGAATACAATTCTATGGCATCAAAGACTAGGACATATTGGAGAGAAGGGCCTTCAATCATTACATGGTAAATTTATGGTTTCAAGTTTATCTAATTTCTCATTCAATTTCAATTTTTTTGAGCATTGTATATATGGTAAATAGAATCGGGTAAAATTCCCATTTGATGCTACAAGAGAAACACAAATCTTAAAGTTGATGCATAGTGATGTTTTTGGACCTACACTTATTACATCACTAGGTAAATCTATGTACTATGTTTAATTGATAGATAATTTCTCAAGGAAAACATGGATCTATTTCCTCCAAAATAAATCTAAATGTTTTTGTAAATTTAAAGAGTTTAAGGCCCCTATAAAGAAATATATAGAGAATAAAATAAATATGTTTAGGATAGAGAATGGTGGATATTTTTTGTGGGAATGAGTTCAAGGAATTCCGTAAAAAGTGTAGAATATCAAGGCAAAAGACCACTCCATACACACCTCAAATATCATAATTGTAGAAAGATTGAACATGACATTGATTGAAAAGGCAAGGAGTATGCTAAATGGTACAGAGTTAGGATATGAATTCTTTGTATAAGTAGTAGACGTTGCATGTTACTTGGTAATTTAATCACCTACATCATCGTCGGTTGATAAAACTCTACATGAGATATGGGCTGGTAAAAAATCCTCTCTTAAACATCTCAGAGTTTTTCATTATGATTATTATGTGTAGGTTATAAGGGAGAACAAGAGTAATATAGATAATAAAGATGAAAAATGTATCTTTATTGGTTATAAGAATGGTATAAAATGTTATAAAATTTGGAATCGAATAACAAAGAATATTGTTTATATTTGGGAGGTAGTATTTAGAGTGGTTAAAATTATTCCCGAATAGGAATCCCAACTAAAGGAATAAGAACCAAAGCCAATAGAGTTTGAGTTGGAGCATGAAGAATCTCACTTAATGGAAGAAGATGAACCAAAGGAGGAAGAACCCCAAACTGCAATATTGAGGATATCGGTTTGGGAAAGAAGGAAACTATAAAGGTCTACCCCATCTAATTTTCATTTTTCTTTTCTTTTCTATCTATTAATGGAATTGATCCCACAACTAATATGGAGGAAATGGACTAAGAGGATAGTAAACTTTGGAAGAAGGACATGGTTGAAGAAATAGACGCCTTTGAATAAAAATGAGGCTTGGGATCTAGATGAATTTGTAGCGGGAAGAAAACATATTGGTAGAAAATGGGTGTAACTTTGAGAAGAAGTTGAATGTATAAGGTAAAGTGGAGAAGTATAAATCTATCCTAGTAGAAAAGGAATATTCCCAAGTGGAGAGAATTGATTTTTGTGAAATATTTTCTTCTATTGCTAAATTAAATTCTACTAAATTTATTTTTTCTATTGTTGTTTTGTTTGATCTTGAAGTATAATAGATCAATATGAAGACAATATTCCTACATGGAAATCTTGAAGAAGAAATATATATTAAACATCCCAAAGGTTTTGTAGTAAACGGAAATAAGGAACTAGTTTGCAAGCTAAATAAGTTCTTGTATGGATTAAAGCAATCTCCAAAAATGAGGTATCAAAATTTTGATACTTATATAGTGGGACTTGGTTTCTCAAGTAGGAAAGATGATAATTTTTTGTATTCCAAGTTGTTTGTGTCAGTGTTTCCTGGAAACCTGCACAAGAGATCTAGCTAAATCATACACAAACAAAGCTTATCAAGAAAAGGAAGAGAGATACATAATGAAGAATGAGAATCAATGTATATTATGATCTTATCAATGAGTGAGTGATATTCACTCATATAGGCAATGACATCTCATAATTAGGAATGCATGCATAATAGTGATGGTCTAATATTAGAAAGTCTAAAATAGAAATAGTCAGTTAACTCCCATTGAACTAGTGTGCTGAAAATAGAAATTTCTCCAACACCCCCCTGAACATCACTATGGAGTAAAAAATGATTCCCGGCTACTAGGCCATATTAGGTACTCATTTACAATGCAAATAATGAACACTGAATAAAAGTGAGGAGAGAGGGAAAACCACGTGGGAAAAAAACTCCCCCTCAAAAGATAATGTATCAAAAAAAGAAAATGGTAGCTGCTAGGAAATTGTGTTCTTCACTGCAAGACGATCCCACAAAGTCTGAAACTTATACTCACTAAAAGTCTTCATGAAAATGTAGAAATATTTATGGATCTGATGAAGTCATTTGGAAACTTATCTAGCCTTGCACCTCTTGATCCTGTGGACCCATCTACACATGAAAATATTCCTTTCCAGTGGAAGTGGAACCAGATGCCAAGTCTGATTCTCTATGAGAGAGTCATGCTCCTCCTGCATGATTGCTTGCCATAATGGATTTCCCACAGCCTTATTGTAGGTCTGCAGATCAGTATATTAAACCATATAGCAATGCATGGGCATCACAGGTTCTGAAGCTGAAAATACATGAGAGGACTCCTCATACTGAGATCGAGTCTACCTCGAATCCAATGGATTCCCTGCAAGGTTTCCAGTTGGCTGAAGTGTGGTATGTTCCTTCTTGGGCATCTATTGAAGCTTTGACATTGGATTTTTATCTCGATGTACTACCTTCTTATTTCCATGTGTAGAATCTGAGTGTATGGAATCATCTCTGATGTCTGAAACTGATGGAAGAACAAGAGTATATGCATGTTGCACTGGAGGTGCATGCAGAGTACTCTCCTTATGTGTAAGTAGAATAGAGGAGTCGTCATCATAAAACTTAGTGAATTTATACAACCTTGACTTGTGATCCACCTCACCAATTGCAATGATGGAATTGTCATGCATGACATTTACTGAAACTGAATCTGATGTAAATTCAACCTTTTCCCCTTTCTGAGTGATCTGATAAACTGAGATAAGATTCGTAGAAAGATTTGGAACATGTAAAACATTCTCAAAACTACCATTACAGAGTTCCAATCTCCCTTATCCTGCTACTTCTACTAGATTATCATCCCCCATGAGAATAGGGGGTCTTGAGCATGGACTCAAAGAAGAGAAAACTTCCTCTTTCCCTGCCATATGATGGGAAGCACCAAAATCTATAATCCATGAATCAAATGAGGAATTAATTGCAACAAGAGCATGATGATTACCTTTCTTAGGAGAAATATCTTCTTCCTTCTGCTTCTTGACTCCCTCTGGAATAAAGTTTCCAAGGTTGTTATGTTGAAGTGCCTGTGCCATAAGATCGATCTATTTCTTCACGTGTGTGGATTATTCATGATTCGGTTTATTGCAGTAAGTGCACTTTTTCCCCTTCTTCTTCTTGTAATCTGAAGAGTCTTTGGAACCTGAAGAATCATTAAAGGGTTTGGAATATCCCTCCTTCCCGTTATGTTTGGATGACCCTTTTCCATCATGCATGGTGAGTGCATGTGCTTTGAGATCTTTCATGAGGCCCATCTGTATGAGTTTTTTCTGCTCTTGTATGAGAGACCAATGAACTGAKCCATCATAGGCATTTTCCAATTTGYGCCCAAAATACATCTGTGAGAATGGAAATTGGAGACATATACAATGTATTTTGGTCCTAGCTTGGCCAAGATTGTTAGAATAAGTTGTTTCTCTTGTGTAGACTTGTCAATACCACATTCACCCAAGCTCAAAATCAAAGACTTAAATTTAGTAAATAAATCATGTATATTATCAAAACTTTTAGGGTATAAGGTATCTAACTCTACCTCAATCATATGACCTCGCATCTCATCCTACTTTCCAAAGAGTCCTTACAAGGTGGTCCATATCTTGTTTGGAGTCTTGCATGCGGCAACATGAAACCATAAATCAATGGATATTAACTCAATAAGTACTCATGTGGATTCATCCTTACGGTTCTCCCATCTGTTCATCTCAAGCGCTAATGTAGGCTATGTTTCTGTCACCATCGTCAAATTATACAATCCTTTTCTTTTGAGTTGGAATGCAGCCTTCGAATTCCATTCAAAATAGTTGTATGGTGTGAGTATTATCACCAGAATTGATTGAATAATTTGCATCGCGTCCATCCTTGCTATTGATTCTGAAAAGATCTTGAAAACCTAGATCGTGGATTCCGAGATATGACTGACGATGCTATGACAACTATATATATGATAAAACAAATATATATCCTAAAATATTATGTGGGTTTTGGATATGTTTGGTGAGCATGAGCATCCCTATGTTATACATCTCTGGTAAAAATTTCAGCCCGACCGAGATCGCGGATTTCGATATATCGCAATTTTACTGCAAAAAACCAATTTTTGGAGGGTTGTTGAATCGTCGCACCCTAGAGAAGGATAAAGTATGAAGATGCTAAATCGTCGCAACCTAATGAAGGAAACAATGCAACGATTGTCAAAAACATAATCGTCGCACCCCAGATGAAGAACACAGTGTGACTACGTCTCACCTTGGTAAGTTTGAGTGCGACCGTCGCACCCTTCGATAGGGATAGGCCATGACGATTCCAATCGTTGCACCTTTCAATAGGGATATGTGACGACGATTGCGGAAACTAAGTTTACTCAAGGACTCTTTCGCTCTTCTCTGGTTTGTTTGGGTTGCTTCCAACAACTCGGCTCTGATACCATGTCATTGTTTCTTGGAAACCTGGACAGGAGATCTAGCAAAAGCATACACAAACAAAGCTTATCAAGAAAAGGAAGAGAGATACACAATGAAGAATGAAAATCAATGTATATTACGATCTTATCAATGAGTGAGTGATATTCACTCATATAGGCAATGACATCCTATAATTAGGAATGCATGCATAATAGTGATGGTATAAGATTAGAAATTCTAAAATAGAACTAGTCAGTTAACTCCAACTGAACTAGTGTTACTCCCACTGAACTAATGACAAAAATAGAAATTTCTCCAACAGGTTGGTGATTATTTAATTTCTATAGTCTTGTATGTTGATGATTCGAAAAAGGATGTCAAAATTCAATTGTCTTTTAAATTTGATGTGAATGATCTTGGTATTGCAAATTTTATTTTGGCATGGAAATTAAAAGAGACGAGGGAAATAAGAAGCTCTGGTTGAATAAGAAGAGACATGTTGAGACAATATTTTAGAGGTTTAATATGTGTTTTAATGTAAATTGATCAAGTTTCTTATTTCTATAGGTGCACATTTATTTGTAGATCAGTGTCACAAGACATAAGAAGAAGTTAAGGTTGTTTCTTATGTTCCCTATGCAAGTGTTGTTGGAAGTTTGATGTACAATCTAGTCTATACTAGATGAGAAATTTCCCATGTAGTGGTATTTTGGAGTAGCTATATTTCAAAATTGAGGAAGAAACATTGGACAATTGTAAAGAGGGTCTTCAAATGTTTGCATGGAACAGATTATACAATCATATACCAAGGAAGAATTGGACCTTAGAGAGAGAGAGAGAGAGAGAGAGAAGCAATTTTTGATGTAGACTAGGATGGAAATATTGAACACAAAGGATCTACAAGTGGTTATGTTTATAAGCTATTTGGTGGAGCAATCAGTTGGGTGATCAAGAGACATGTCATAGTTGTGTTATCAACTATGAAAGCTGAGTACATGGTAGCAACTCATGGAAGTAAAGAATTTGTATGGTTGCAAATATCGTGTTCTAGTATTGGACTTGTTTAGAAAGAAATGAGCATAGGTTGGTATAGCTCATTTGTAATTATTCTAGCAAATATAGCTACTTATCATTCCAAGACAAAGATTGTTGATTTGTAGTACCATTTTATTAGAGACATAGTTGAACACAACAAAGTGTTGTTGGAGAAGGTCAATATGTTGAATACTGATGCAGACTAATTAACAATTTTTGTTGGTAATGAGTTCTATTGGTTTAGAGAATCAATGGGCATCGTTGCTTCGAAAATGTCACCTTATAAATCCTAAGCCCCATTGCTTTGTAAGAAAAACAACAAGTGAGATATATTATTTCCATATAGATCGTGAATTCATGAATTGGTGTTAGTTGTAGCATGAGGTTTATGCATTCATCCATGAGTGTTAGATGGGGTTTGGGGATTTTGTCCTATTTTCATCTAATCCTAGTTAAGGGATTAGGGTTGTAATCTCAACTAGGTTAGAAAAATAAGGTTTGGGTTGTTGCAAAATACCTAAATATTGTATTGTGAACAATGAACTTCATATATAATGAATAAGAGAGAGGCGTGGCTCTAAGTTAGGTTGGGTTTCTCGGATAAACATTTCTAGAGTAAGTCTTTGCATATGTTCTGCCATTGTTGTTCTAATTTTTTTCTTAATAATCTATATGAATTGCTTCACCTGTAAATGTTTAAAACTTACAATAAGAGAAAAATATGATATTATAAAGAGGTCTTTAATCCTAATTTAACTTTAGGAGCTACATAGTGAAAAATGAGCCTATACCCACATTAGATCTCAACCTAAAAATATTTGTAACAATATCTAACATGTTAACCCTTCAAAACTATGGAATGATTTATATTTATTTTCAAAATTCATTGTTTTAAAAATATAATTTTGATATTTATTCCCTCATATGTATACCCAACAGATTGTGAAATTATTTTATTACGCTTGTAAATAGGAAATGGAAAATTGTAAGTTACCCTCACCCATCACTCATTTAAAGTAAATAAATACGATGCAACAATCATTTAAAGATAAATAAATATGATACAACAAGCATTGGTCGGTTTGGTGAATGAGGTGAAAGTTAGATAATTCTTTAAAAAAGAGATTTTTTTTTCCCGAGGAAATAAAGACAATTTTCCAATACATATAGGTTCGAAGCCATTACAACATACTCATTATAAGCTTTATTCATGTCATTATGGGAATTGAACCCGAGTGGTGAGGATAACAATCATTCCTCAGAACCTTATAGACAATTCTATCAAGACTATTATCATTAACAAAAATCCATTATATCAAAAAATAATGTTTTAAAAATATAGTTAACAATGTGATATTTTTTAATTTTTTTTTGTAAATAAGAAGTATATGTATATTAAGAGCCTTCTAAAGCTGAAGCAGAGTAACAAAATACAAAGGTGTCCAGGCTGCAGTTACTGGACTGCCCCAACAAAGGGGAAACCAGTCCAGCCAGCCCATCCAGCCTATGAGTCAAACAAGTCATAAGTTAAGCTAGTAAAAAGACAGTATTCAAACTGTTTATTACCTAAGACGCAGATCCTGACAGGACTTGAAAAACACTA
>SNQJ01S0029560.1:0-33679 GCA_010110895.2 Picea sitchensis | reverse complement strand
ATGGGTGGTTGTGATATTGTATTAGGCATGGAATGGCTTCGCACTCTAGGGATGATCACAATGGATTATCAAGAATTATATATGAGCTTCACCCAAGACACCCACCCCTATACTTTCTGGGGTATCCAAGCATGCTCTCCTTAAATCATCAGTTCTCTCGGGATGGAAAAACTCTTGAATAAATTCCACCATGGTGTGATTGCTCAATTTAATTCCATCCAGGTCACTAAACAGGTATCTTGGGTAGTTCCTCCTAACCTGCAACTCATATTGGAAAAATACCCCAAGATATTTGAGCTTCCTACATCCTTACCTCCCTCCAGGGGTGAGCATGATCATAGCATCCCTCTCCTATCGGGTAGTTAACCCCCCAATGTACATCCCTACTGATACCCATTTTCTCAGAAAAATGAAATAGAAAATATGGTACAGGAGTTACTAGAGGTGGTGGTAATTCTCCCTAGTACTAGCCCATATTCCTCACCAATGGTGATGGTTTTAAATAAAGAAGGTATTTGGCACATGTGCACTAATTTGTGTGCCTTGAATAAACTAACCATCAAAGATAAATTTCCCATTCCTATCATTGATGATTTGTTGGATGAACTACAAGGTGCCTGTGTATTCACCAAATTATATCTTTGATTTGGTTATCACCAAATCCAGATGACGAACGTTGATATTTCGAAGACTACTTGCCAAAATCATGAGGAACATTATGAATTCTCGGTCATGCCTTTTGGGCATTGCATCTCCATACACCTTCCAAGTCTCATGAATAAACTATCGAAACCTTACCTTCGGAAGTGTGTCTTGGTTTTCCTTGATGACATCTTCATTTATACCCACACCTGAGATAATCATCTTCTTCATGTGGAAAAATTCCTTCACTTGATTCAAGAAAACCAATTATTTACCTTAAAGCGCCTAAGGGTTTTTCTAGGTCTCACGAGATATTACAGGAAATTTGTCAACCAATATGGAAAAATTGCTAAGCCCTTGACTGACCTCCTTAAGAAGAATGTATTTCATTGGACACTTGGTGTTGATCACATATTCACATAATTAAAGAGGGCCATGTGCACGACCCCTATCCTAGCAGCTCCTGACTTCAACAAAACCTTTGTGGTGGAATCAGATGCTTCAGGCACGGGTATAGGTGCAATGCTCACCCAAGATGGTCATCCCTTGGAATTTACTAGCCAAGCGTTGAGTGGTCACAACCTGGGATGGTATACATATGAAAAATAAATGATTCCCATTATCCATGCAGTGCACACCTGGTGACTATATCTCTTGTGACGTCATTTTCAGATTAAAACAGATCACAATAGCCTAAAATATTTTTGGAGCAGCGACTATCCTCCCCAGAGAAAAATAAGTGGTTGAAAAAAATGTTTGGTTATGATTATGAAATCATATACAAAAAGGGAAAAGATAACACAGTAGTAGATGCATTGTCAATACAACATGAGGAGGATGGATCATCTTTGTGCTATCTTTACTAGTCCTTGATTGGATTGAAGAAGTACACCAAGAGTGGCTAGCACACCAAGCTAGCTCCAAATTAATTCATCGTCTTTAGGAGGACCCTAATCCTCCCACTAGATACACTTGGTAGGATAACATTCTCTGATATAAGGATCACCTGGTTCTCTCACCCTCCTCAGCACTCAAGCCCCGACTCTTAAATGAGTTGCACTCCTCATCTATAGCGGGTCATTCAGGCTTCCAAAAGACATATGCCCATGCTTTCCATTCATTCTTTGGGGTAGGCATGAAGAAGGATATACTTAAATTTGTCACAGAATGTGAGGTGTGCCAATGTAATAAAGGTGAAATGGTAAAGTTTCCAAGTGTCCTATAGCCATTACCCATTCCATATTCTCTGTGGACCGTAATCTCCATGGATTTTATAGTGGGCCTTCCTAAAGTCAAGAGCAAGTCTATCATCATGGTGGTGGTTGATCGCCTCTCCAAGTATGCTCATTTTTGTCCCTTACCTCACCCTTTCACACCGGCACTCATAGCACAAGTCTTCCTTGATCATATTTTCAAGATATATGGCATGCCAACCTCTATTGTCTTTTATCGTGACCCAAATTTCACCAACACATTTTTGAAAGAGTTGTTTAAATTGTAGGGCACCCAACTGAACATGAGCACATATTATCACCCCCAGTCTGACGGCCAAACAGAATTAGTCAACAAATATTTGGAAACCCACTTGCATTGTTTTTCTTCAGACAAGCAAAACTAGTGGGTGCAGTGGCTTCCCTTAGCATAATGGTGGTACAATACTTCCTATCATATAGCCACTAAAATGCCCCATATGAAATGGTGTATGGAAAAAGACCATAGACAGTCACTACTTATCTTCCTGGCGCATCCAAGTTCCAATCTATTGATACAATGCTGCAAGGACATACAACCACTCTAGCGGATCTGAAGGATAACCTCCACATGGCCCAAAATCACATGAAGAAACAGGTTGATTAGCATTGTTCAAAAAGGGTTTTTCAGGAAGGTGATCAGGTGTTTCTCGGGCTCCAACCTTACAATCAAACATCTCTCAAATCTCATTTCCATCACAAATTGTCACCTAAGTTTTATGGACCCTACCAGATCATCAAGTGTATTGGTTCTGTGGTTTACAAATTAGCCCTTCCTACTACTTCCAAAATCCATCTAGTATTCCATGTTTATTGTCTGAAGAAAGTTGTGGGTCAAAATTGCAAAGTCCAAACCATACTGTCGGAATTAGATAAAGGTTCCTTATGGATCCAACCAGAAGCAGTCCTTAATAATCATGAATGTCAATTATGTGGATGTGTTATCCAGGAAGTGTTGATCAATTGGAAGGATACAGCACCAGATGAGGTGACCTGGGAACCCGCAACCATACTTCACCAGTTTCTGCATGTGAAACCTTGAGGACAAGGTTGCTTTTGAAGGGGGAGGGCATGTTAGGATCCGATCCTAACCCGTTTCCATGGGTCATTAGTTAATACGATATTCTTTATATTTAATAAAGGCCTAATAAATAAATAAGAATAAGTCAATGTAAGAAGACCTAATAGAAGCTTTTTCTTCTATAAAGATCTTCTTCTAGAAGTTTCTTTAGAAGGTAGAACTAGTATAAATAAGAGTATGAGGTATTAGATATTTTGTCTTGGAGATTATTGTAATAGAGATTTGTTTTACTAGAGGTTTCCCACTCGAAGTGGAAAGTGAACATTGCTATCATAATAAAGGTTCTCATCCTAGTGATTATTCTAGTGCTATTTTGGTGTTCTTCTAATATTTTTCTAGATATATCATTATTATTATGTCATTTCTTGTTAGATATTTTATGTTTTGCATAATATATTGTATCAGGAATATTTCATTATGACATCATTATGGCATATTGTTGCAAGAGCATCCCTATAGACCCCAAGGTAGAGAGAGTGAAAGTGTGATTGTGAAGTGAGATGATGGTTGTCTGGTCTATTTAACCAAAGTTGTCCCTTAAATCTATTGAAGGGTGATGGATGGAGGGTCTTAAAAGTCCCATCTTATTGTGGATGATTGGATTTCCAAGTAGATCAGTGGATTGGAAGAACATCCATCAAGGTTTGACATGAGCGCAAGGTTAGCCCTGTTGTGGAGCATGGGAGGCAAGGCCCACAAGATCCTCATAGGCATGGTATGGAAGAAAGGACCCTATAGTGAGTATAAGGAGGCCATGTGGAATTATCCATGAGGAGCCCGTATGGAGTTAAGCCCACTATAGAATGACAAGGGTGGTTGATAGTTTGTGTCATCACAAAGTAAGAGGGGTTTGTATCACCTATAGAATCTAGTTGGTGATAGTGATTAATGTAGTTAGGAAGTGAACTAAAAATTTCCCTAGTAGGTGTAAATACACGTCATAAGAAGATGTATTGTATAAAAAGAAACAATCGCAAATACTCAATTTCATACATTGTCGAGAGATACACTATGGATTTCAAGACAAGACATGGTATCGAAGTATAAAATAAAGTGAAAGAACCAATTTTTTTTGCAAAACAACCCTATTTGCAGGGAAAATATCAATAAGCTCAATTGGTTTCTCAATGCTTGATTAGGATTTTAGACAAGGTATCAATTCTCAATTTTTTTGTTACAATGCCTTTGCTTTTCCAAGCTTTCTAATGATTGGGATAGTGTAAATTCTATTTATCTTTCATGGTTGGCATGTGGAGGAAGTAGTAGCATTCCCCTTCTATTGTAAACATCCCTTCCTCCTCCAAGCCTTGAATCCTATGCAAAAATTGAAGCAAATGTAGAATAGTATATTTCCTTCAATCCATGGCCATATTTGTGTTAGCCTACTTGGAAACCACTTATGTTATTCACATTGGTTGGGTTGGGAGCCAAATCCAAACAATAAGAAAGGGTTTATCCATCATTCCATATGGCCATTTCCATTTCTATATGAACCTTTTTGGTCAAAAGAATAGATCGATTCAACTAGTAGAATATTTATATGAATTCTTGCCCTTGGTTTTGAAAAATACTCTCATTAATCCATCATAAATGTATGGTTAGTTTGTGTAATGTATTTTCACTTGAATTTCATGGGCATAATTAAAAATATGTGAGAATTATTGCCCTTGGTTTTGACAAATACTCTCATTAAACCATCATAAATGTATGGTTATGTTTAGCTAGTTTATGCAATGGATTTTCACTTAAATTTCATGGGAATCATTAAAAATATGTGAGAATTATTTCCCTTGGTTTTGAAAAAAGCTCTCATTAATCCATCATAAATGTATGGTTATGTTTTGTATGGTAATGTTTAGTTTCTCATTAATCCATCATAAATGTATGGTTATGTTTTGTATGGAAATGTTTAGTTTGTGTGAGAGTTTTGGCCCTTAGTTTTGAAAGTTAATTTCATCAATCCATTATAATTGTATGGTTAATGTATGTATAAGTATTGTCTATTTTTATGATAGTAGTTTATCATAGAAGAAGTTTCTAACCCCAAATAAAGAGATGTGGTAGTTCTGCAGCATTCACAAAGACTATGATGTGGTAGTTCTGCAGCATTCACAAAGACTATGATGTGGTAGTTCTGCAGCATTCACAAAGACTATAAAAAAAATCATGTTGTGTCCATTTATATGGACTAGTTGCTTATCATAGAAGTTTCATCTTCAAAAAGAGATAGTGGCATTTTTGCATCATTCACAAAGACTATAATAGAATCAGATTGTATTGATTTATATTCAGTAAAAGTGATATTTAGTCAAAGTGATATTTAGTCTCTTAGTGATTGATGATTCTTGACACTCTGGGCATGGTTGTGAGAGTAAGCACAAGAGTGATATCATTCTATAAATACATGTTTTTTGTTCATTCCTTTTTTTAAGGAAATTGATAAAGCTAATTGATTTTCTTAAATGAGATATGTTTATGCATGATGATTTTCATATTAAAAAGGAAAAACTCTTAAGGAGAATCAAGTAGTAGAGATATTTTTATACATGATGATTTTTGTATGATTTTCGTATTAAAAGGGAAAAATTGTCAAGGGGAATTAAGTATTAGTAAAAATTAAATCACCAATCAAGGATGAAATTGTCTATGAAGTCCAATGAACTTAATTGGAATTAATTTTGAATCTAAATTACAAAAAATATCAATAGATATCATCTAGATATCTAATATGTAACAATGGCGCATTTTTAAAATAGCATTGCACTAACTCCAACTTTGATGATTCAATGATGTTACACTGGTCCACCTCTTTTAGGGATCTCTGGGAAATACCAAATGTGATCTGGATTATTTTGAGAATGAAATGAAGGCAGAGATATAACAATGAAAGATACATATATATTGCAATAAACACAAAGTTATAGTAATGCTCATTTTTTTATTAATGAGATAATGTACAAAAACTGTAAAATTACAGAGTGAATGACTCGCTGGAATGGTGGAAACTTATCTCTGAGAAGAGATGTGATGGCTATGCTCATTCGCTAGAAGATGATGATTATTAAAATGAGGCTCTAGAGGCCTTTTTAACATAAATAAAATCCAAAAACCTAACCCGGAAGATGAAACTCCAAAAGGTTTGCGGGCCCCGATGGGGGTAGTTGGTACGTCAACTTCCCATGGGCATAACTTTTGTATACGATCTCAATTTGGGGCACACGATATCTCGTTTGAAATGTCTATATGAGGAATACACATTTTTTGTCACACTTTGGCTAAAGCCTACAATGTGACTGTGGCGGGCCCAAAAAACGTTGTTTATGGCCTTAAAACAACCCCAAAAGTTTAGGACCCAAAAAGCTGTAGAAAAACTACCAAGGTGGAAACCCTTGTTTTGAGCCAGTGGGATAGGTGGGTGGCTATCGATTTTCACTTGGATCAAAATGTGAGGTAAATGCACAAAAAATAACCACCAAACTAAATATATAACAAAACATGTATTGTATATTCAGTAGATAGAAACATTGTAATACCAAGTCACCATCCACATCAAGATAACAAGCATGCTTCATATATTTGTCCTACAAATTGTGATGAAATTGTATTTTTTCTACACATATATGAGTAATATATGAGGAAATCAAAAGCATATTTATGACCTAATCACCAAATTGAACACCTGGACAATAAATCCCAGTTTCATTAGTGTCCATGTCATCATTTTAGCTCTTTTAATATGCTATCCATTTCTACAAAATATTTGAAGTGTAAAGTTCCTTCTCTTACAAAAAACTATTTTTTTAGTACCAAAGTAAACAACACCATGAGGAGGTCAAAGACACATTTTATAATACCATACAACTTTTGCAGCAAGTCTAGCAAATAAATAATTTGTACCATTAAAATGAAACCATAACCACCTTCTAAGGGATTAATATCACTGGCCCATTAACATGAATAACTTATAAAAGGATTTGTGTTCTATTTTATTTACTCGTCATCCTTATTAACATCATTGTTATTATGGCAAAGAGAATTACCCATAGATAAAATATTTTTTCATAAAAACTTAAATTGATATCACATGTTTCAATCCAATTCTATTCATTGATAGAAATATACCCACTTATCCATTCATCATATCCATGATCTACAAATATCAATATCATGGAAATTAAAAGGAAGACAATAACTTAAACAAAAATAAGCCAAAACTAAGAAGAACATGAATAACACTTTAACAAGAAGTGAACAGATTTAGCATGTGAGTATTTATACAATCACAAAGTCTAAGATCACATATTTATGAGATTCCATCTTTATCCTTGATGACGTTTCATCCTTATCCTTGATCAAGTTTCATCCTTATCTATTGATGATTTGTCAATGTGAGATAATATCTAGATGTATAGGTTGTTGAATAAGGAGGTCATTATTTTTTTACTTTAGTATTCAAGATCAAATCATTGTAAAATCACACTTTGGGGTGCATGATCAGTAGTACCCAACACCCTAAATTTTTTTGGTAGAAAATAAAAGCAAGCATGACAATTGAAAATCTGAAAAGGATAAAAGAGGAAATAATTTGAAAAATTCCAATCAAGAAAATAAAGAATTGTGTGACTCCTTATATTATTTAAATTATTAAGTTGTGGATCTCCATGACCCCATCACCTATTTATGAGGTGTCATAATTATCCTTGACAAGGTGTCATCCTTATCTATTGATGAGTTATGAAAGTGAGAGTATTTATATATCTATAGGTGGTTACATCCATGTATTATATATTGATATCACTGAACAAATATATTGTTGAGAATGGATGAAGAAGTTTCTATCAATATTCTTGTGTTGTGTCTCATTGCATAGTTTGACATGGTACCAAATCTCCTATTGTTTTAAGGGACCATGTACATCCATGGTAGTGATCCATGGAATTAAGGGCATAAGAGAACCATGGTATATTTTCCATGTGAGGTTTGATCTTTCAACCCATGCTAAGATGATGGTTCTAAATTAAGCATGAAGTAAAAGAATAAGCAGTCCACACATGAATGTGTGAAGGAAGATCTACATTAATTTGAATGCACAATGGGAAATATGAGGTCATTTTTCTTCAATTTCTCATTTATTTAATTTACAATTATCATATTATATATATTGAAGAAGTTTTATTGTATGTATATAGCAAAAGGAAAAGAGAAAAAGGAAAAGGGCTTCACATTTTTGTTTTTAGTCCATGAATTATGTGTTCATTATAGTAATGAACTATGCTTAATAGTGAAATACATGGAAATCAAGCAATTTCTTTAGGAGGATCTAAGGCCAAGTTTTCCAAGGAATGAATTCTAAGTAGATCATGTTCTAGATATGAGTTCCTTATTCTTTAATATCAGAGAGGCATATACATAGCCTTATGGTCAAAGGACCTCACATGCATGTTTGTGAAGAGAGCCTATCCACCCACATCTCACACCACACATATGGAAAGAGATTGCATGTCACACCACACATATGGAAATAGATTGCATGTGAATGGTTGTGAGTTTGAAAATTAGATCCAAAGAAAAAAAGAAAAAAAGGAGGAAATCATGATCTACAACACAATTGATATTTGTTAGTGGTCAAGTTATTTAGACCTGTGATCTCCACTAATATGCCTCCTCTTTTTCAAGCGATATATTTGGCTCAAGCATGTCAATGAAAGATTGGATCTAAGAATTTTTCAATTCTCCAATTTGTGATTCTCAAAGGCATTGAACCAAATTCAAAGTAGGTAGTGTTGATTCAATCTCTATATTTGTAGGTTTGATCTACTCTCCATGCAATGGATTCATCCTTATTAATTTTGGTTGTATGATATTTCTTTTTTATTAAAATAGATATATTGTGCTTGTATTATGCACGTATATCACCCATAATGCCATCATCTGGATTTTATTAAAAAGGAAGCAAATCAATACTTTCCAAGACTGTTGTAATGATCAAGGATGGCATTGATGAACCCTTGAGAAGAAAATTCAAAATGTCAAGGAAAATATGGCCTCTATTGTCAATATTGATATGATAAATTAGGGTCACAAATTTCACATTTGGAGGGTCAAAAAGATACCTTTTAGGTACTTGGATATCAAGCTTGAAAATCCCTTAGTATAAGTCGTCCTTCCAGATCCTTCAATTTGAACTTCGAGGTGAGTGAGGAGATTAATCATTGGAAGACCATGCACACATAAAGTAGTTTGGAGGATCCCTCTATAAAGACGTAACAAGATTTTTTATTTGGCTTGGGAGAAATAAAAAATTGCATAATTGGAAACATAAATTAAATTTCACTACCATCAATGATCAAATCAACACAATTTTCATAGGATACACTCTAATGTCTGAAACCCTAGATTTCTAGGTGTCATTGATTTCTCCATGGACTCAATTTCTAGATGGTGTATCTCCTTCTCCCCTCCTCCCTCACCTCTTACTTCTGAATTCAATCCCTTCCAAGCTCTATTCTCCTCATTGAGAAGTTTTTTGAAAATCCCTCCTTCGATATTTGTTAAAAGGATGAATGAGATTCTGGAAGTTCCCTTTATGCCTTCTAATGTCCATAAAATGGCTCTCAAACTATAGGATTGGGTTTTGGTTGGAAAATTCACTAGTGTTTGTTCCTCCCCTCAAGCTATGGAAGTTTGGATTCAAAAGAACTTGGTCAGACTGATAAAGGGTAATCTCGAGTTTTCTAGAGATAAATTGTGTATAAAATATTGAAACGTCCAATGTTTAGAGTGGACACTCCACCCATCTTCAGGGACAAGAAAATATGAAATAATAACAGAAAAGAGTGTTTGGTGGATATTTATAGGATTACAAATTAAGGTTAGCCATTGTGGAGAAAAGAGTTTCAATAGTTGTGAAAAATGATTAAAATGGTAAAGGAGTCATTGGGCATAAAAGTTATTGAATGTTAACGTTAAGATTTAAATTAAAATAAAAGGTTGAAAATAAAGTTTAAGAAATATAATTTGTTAAGTTTGTATATCCACGGAACTAAAAAGATGGCTAAAACTGAGGAAAGGGGTAAAAAGTTAAAAAGGGGGGAAATGGATGAATATAATCAGAGTGGGGATAAAAGATACAATTAAACCAAGAAATGAAAATAAAGTGGAAATTAAATAATAATAATGATAATGATGATGTCCTTGAGGTGTAGGATAGTCGGTGACAGAGTGCGTTGTTAAGTCACTCTATGATGTTAAGTCACCGGTTCGGAACCTGTGGGGACAAAAAATCTAGCCATGTTAAGGGTTGGTGTGGCTTAGGCTAGGTGCAATCCTCGGGTGATTTTGACAGATTAGATGCCCTTGAATCACGATTTCTCAAGCCACGTGATAGTCTCGCAGGTCACGAACAAACTAGCAAACAAAAAAAACATAATGATAATGATGATGATGATAATAATAAATAAATAAAATAAAATAAAATATTTAAAAATAAGAAGGGATAATGATCAATATGATGAATAGTGGGTTTCCAAGATTGGATAAGTTTGTATCCATATTCCCGATTAAATTTATTAGGATGTTTTTCGATTTCCAAGGTTTCTCGAATGACATGAGAGGGATAATAGGATATTGAAGCTAAAATTTTAGTTTGGTCAAAGTGAATGAGATGATTAGATTTGTGGGATTGTTTGATGATAGATGACTTAGAGATACAATTATGGAAGGTATCAATTATATGTTAATTGAGATGGGATTTAAATGATCTACCAGTTTGGTCTATGTCTCATCAATTTGTTGGATTCCATGTCGTTCTTGTAAAGTCCCATAAATACCATCTTTGTGAAGACTCGATAATTGTATGCAATGTGAAAGGGGTTTTCGCAAGCTTCCTTAGCCACTCAATGATTGATATCTGGATGCAGTATCCTATGTTTATAGAAAACAAGGATGGATTCAAACATGTTGGAGAGTGGTTGAGTCTGAATACTAAGTCTCTCTCCTTATCTATTATAATACTTGAAAATATATTTTCAGGAATCCTCGGTCATTCTGTTGATGAAGAAGAATATAAGGTTGACAAGGAAGAATAATGCTAGAAAGAAGATTACAAAAGAGCCCATGATAAGCAGTGTGATCTCACCACTCGTGGTGGTAAAGGTGGCACCCATTTAACTCTTTTATTCACTTCTTCAAGAACCAATGTGTTCAAGATATATTGCTTATCATCTAAGTCATATCATTGTTATTTCTAATCATGGGTATTTTTATATGTCTATTTGAAGGCTTCATATACCACATTTTGTAATAAGAGAAAAAAAATTGGTAGATGTACCATAGACCTATTTTGAAATTTTAATAAGAAGGATAATTTTCACATGTGCAATGGTGGATGGATTTTTTTGCTTGATGATGTTTATGTTTAATATTTGACATTAATACTTAATTTGGAAAACAAACCAAGCACACAAATGTGATGAGCATGTGATGATGACAGTTTATGAGGTCCTTCGAATCGATTTCTCTTTGAATTCGATCCTCAGACCTGTGGGTTCTTTGGCCCACAAAATGGACTGAAACGCATCCATGGAAGAAATAAAACTCAATTGATCTCCTCCTCGTATCTATGCTCTAGTTTAGAATGATGTTATACTTTAGATCTCATCATAGGATCGTTAATCTATCTTATAAATAGATTCCTAGATCTCACAAAATACTTGAAGTCGTTTTCACAATGGATCATCGATCACCATGATATCCTCCAGACCTTGGATCACCATTTATCCATTCTATGACCAATGGTGAATCTTTTCCTTTGTTGGAATATGATTTTTCCTCGTGAGTTCAGAACTTTTCCCCTTTCAGCACCTAGTTACAGGTTCATCATACCAAACTTATGAACACTCTATAGCGTTCACTTGCTACCAATCAATCTGGACCTGCAACTTTCTACACTTAGATTAGAAATTTACATGAGTAAATATAACCATTTTTCATACATGAAGTTAACCATTGGAATAAATTAGATCTCGACCCAACGTAAATGCATACAACTATACCCAGAAATTTTATCCACGGGAACAATGTAAATAATACTCAAATTTTGAACAAAACTATTAATAATAACCTCACTGAGGGAAAGAGGAGATCCACCTTTTACATCTTCAGAATGCATTTTTATACAAATAAAGGTTGATCTATAGATCTGCTAAGGATGGATCGAATCAACTATTCTTATCTATTTATCAAATCAAATTTACTAACACATAATCACCATTGAACTAGTAGTTCACATTGATTTCATCTCAGTTGACTCTATCAACTATCTATGGACCGAATCAGATCTTCTTAGATTTCATTTTACATTAAACACACGAGGAAGTGTGTCTTCGGGCAATGGTTTCTCCTTCGAGAGGATGAAATTTCAAGTTTGACCAAGGTGGGGTCTATGCGCCTGCATCAGGTTCCTAGAATATAAAATATTCATGATCTCCTAATCATGTGTCTTCATTGTTGCACCATATTCAACATCTAGTCTTCCTTTTTCCTCATGCATCGCTTCATCATAACATTGAGCTTCTCCTCATGCTCAATAGTGAGTTGCAACCAAGACTTCCCTCTATAGAAAGACTCGGCACCTGCTACCCAATACCTCATCAAGATTTCTCATGAGCTTGACCTTTTGGTATCATAAGTTACCTCCTCTTGAACCATATGAGCACCCCTTGATCTTCTTCGACTTTTTCATCTTCCCACTCTTCATGAAAATAAATATTTCCTCACTCTGATGCCACTTAATGATGACCACTTATGAGGTCCTTCGAATCAACTTTTCTTTGAATTCGTTCCTCAGACCTGTGGGTTATTTGGCCCACAAAATAGAATGAAACACATCCATGGTAGCAATAAAACGTAATCGATCTGCTCGTATCTACACCCTAGTTTATAATGGTGTTTTTCCCTATATCTCGTCATAGGACCGTTAATCTATCTTATGAATAGATTCCTAGATCTCTTGGAACACTTGAATTCATTTTCACAATGGATCATCGATCACCACGATATCCTCCAGACCTTGGATCACCATTGATCCATTATGTGATCAATGGTGAATCTTTTCCTTTGTTGGAATACAATTTTTCCTCGAGAGTTCAGACCTTTTCCCCTTGCAGCACCAAGCTCCATGTTCATCGTACCAAACTTCTGAACACTCTATAGAAATCATGTGCTACCAATCGATCCAGACTTGCAAATTTCTACACTCAGATAAGAAATTTGTACGATTCAATCCAACCATTTCTCATACAGGAAATTAACCAGAGAAAGGAATTAGAGCTTGACTCAACATAAATCCATAACTATACCTAGAAATTTTATCCACTGGAACAATGTAAATAATACTCAAAATTTGAACAAAACCATTGATAATAACCTCACTGAGGGAAAGAGGAGATTCCCCTTTTACATTTTCAGAATGCATTTTTATACACATAAAGGTTATGTTGGGTTATTGATTTGTCACAATTGTATCATCATTAATAGTCATACATTTATCCATTTGTGTCATTCCTTCACCCATTGATCACCCCATTTACTACAGTTTCCTGTAAAAATGCCATTTTACATATCCTTATGTTTTGGTGGTTAGTGATCATGTATTTCCTTTATTTTTGATGAATTAATTAGGATTATAGGTTGGTTTTACTAATGACGGTTTGTAAGTTCAATTTTTGTAGCTAGAAATTGGTTTCAGTAGCCACCTCCATGATTGTGATATCAAAGAAGCTCCATAGGAAAACATATCTCATAGGTTTTGTCACTAGGACCTCCAATATTGATGCATGTTGCTCAAAACTCACCCAAGTCACATGTGTAATCCTCCAGCACTTGATTAAGCTCTTGGTCAAAGATTTATGTCAATTTTTAGGCTATGGTTTTGTGACGCTATTTCTGAGCAAACGAATGCATATCTTGGAAATCCGAGAAATGAGTTTTTTCCAGAACATGCCCATTTAGGTTCCTAGTGGATGGTTTCCTCAAAATGTGAAGGATTTGAGATATTTTCTCAATTTTTCAAATCTGATTTTCACATAATTATAGTTGTGGCCAGGTTTTGAGATCCGTGAGAAATGGATCTCTGTGATATATTTTTCATTGTATAAATAAGTGTAGTCAGAACCTTCAATCGGGGGATCTAAGTCTTGTTACTAGAATATTCTGATATTTTTAATAAGCTCTTATTGTTGGCTTCATATTCTCTGGTGAGAGCATTTTGTTGGTTCTTGGATGATTGAATAGTATAGTTATGTAGAAATTCTTGATACATCTTCTTTAGCAACGCAACTAAGCTAGGAAGGGCCCCTTGTGTGAGGTAGTGTTGCTCTGTTTTTTTCAATGTTACTTAGTTACAACTAGATTTTATGTTTTGTTAATGGTCTTAGTTCTTGTTAGTTGTTGTTGATGTGAGTGTGTTTTAATTTGCATTGCTTACTGTTTGGTGTGTTTACTTTCTTGTAGTTTGATTTCAATTCTCTGTTTGATGTGATGTATCGATACAGTATTGGTCATATGAATCTTCCAATTGAATAAAGTGATCGTTTTCAAGTGTATAAGTCAATAGCTAAACTATAAATATATGATTAGTTGATTTCATGATTGCCTTGTAGCAATTCTTTACATTGCAAGAGGATTTTAAAATGTCCAGAACCACGACTATATTGAATTAATTTATATAGTAATTCATTTTCATAGATTAAATTGTGTTTTCATTTCAATAAACAAAGTTAGAAACGAATGCCTAGAATATACTGTGCATTCCACTTCACAATCTTACCAACCTAGATTAATGATTTAATTGTAATATAATTATCAAACGATAGAATTTACCGACATTTTTGGCTTCGTTGTCGGTGAAGTGTACAAAGGGAATTAATTTCTCATTTTTAGATGCATATAAAAGTGGATGCACGGTGAAAATATATGGTAAGACGCAAAGGAGACCTTACTATAAACAAATTTATGGTATAATATTGAGGTGCATTCACTATAAGTAGACTTGTAGTGATTCTCTTTTCACCAAATCATGATAAGTAGGATTCATGAGTAGATTAACTCATGAAAATACTACCTCATGTCAAATGATAATCTGGTGACAGTAGGGTCTTAGTAGCATGAGGTATTCAAGACATAGTGTGTTTCATTTTTGTATATTTTATTCAAAAAGTAGTGTGCTTTCATTTTAGTTGATTTTAATTATTTTTGGGTGTTGTAAGAACCCCCATACACTAATCCATTTGTGAGTAGAAGATATAGACCAGTTGGGTGAACTTAAGGAATGTTCAAGAACCTATTGAATAAAGGAGAATGTTACTCCAAGAACTTTCTCAAATCCTAACAGCCGTAGGAAACATATCTGCATCTCAAGAGGAGCAAATCCTGATAGCATTCAGGAACATACCTGCACTCCGAGAAGTGATAGAAGATCAAAGATTCCATGAGCCACATCAAAAAGAAGACCTAGAAGATATCAAACAACCATGGAAAATATTTTATGGAGAGAAGATATTAGAACCTGAGTTTGAGGGCTCTCTAGCATGTTCATCCTTATATCCTTTATGCATTCAAGAGACCAATCAACAAATATTAGAAGATATTCAAGATGTGACAAAGGAGGACATGTAGAACCAAGAGAAAAATGACTACATTGAAGAATGGTTTCATAAAATCATCAAGCCAAAGAACTACTTCACTCTTCAACATTTCTTGGCAACAAATCAAACAGATCAGTTGGTTTCTCATATCATGGCATCTATAAAGGTACATTTTTTTGAAATCAGATATGAGTCTACTTCAGATATTGTTACGCAAATGGCTTCGATGGAAGTATTTATATACTTGAAAGAGATTTTATTTTTTAAGAAAATTAGGATAGGAAACAAATAAAATAGTGAAGATAAATATAATTCCAATTGTGAAAACCAGTTTACTGGTCCAACTAGACATGAATTTTGCTTGAAAACGAGGCAACTTGTAGGAAAAATTCCCATTAAGTTCTACATGTTGGTTCAATCTATTTATTGTTTTTCAAATTATGGTCTAATAAGTGTCATCAACATAGCAGAGTTTCAAATTCAAAATAAACTCCAAACCTTTGAGCATTAGCAACAACATCAGTATTTGCATTGATCTCTCCAGGCATGTAGTATCCCTACAAATGATCATTAAAAGCTAAGGAGCATTTTGATGGTTAGATAAGAATGAAAAGGATGAATATTTAGTGATCCACCTCAGAAACATGATCTATCCATTAGATCGAACCTATCTCTTCAGTCAACAAGCCAAAAATGTACAACCATTTGTGTCAAAGACAACAAAAAATTCCAAGGTGTGTTGGTTGGAACAATTTATCTATTTGAAGAATTGGTTTCTTTGATGTAAATTTTGTGAGATCGCTACAAATATCAAACTATAGATAGATTTCCCTTACTCTAAATCTAGATATATTTCCCTTATTCTAAATCTATTTCATTGAATATTTATTTGGGCATTCAGTGCTTGTACGAAATAGAAATGTGTAGATCAAGGTTGAAATTGATACAATAGGTTGTAAATATCAAATGGCATTTGAAGTAATAATTTTTCAGCTCCATAGTTTAGATTGCCACATTCATCAATAAAGCTTCACTATGATCTAAACCTCACAGTGACTTCGATCTGTTGATTTGACATAGAAAGTTCCATGTAGATCAGAATTTCAATCTACTTCCTCACGCAATTGTTGTAACTATTTTTATGCTTTCTAACCTGCAAATACAATAATCATATGACATGAATGTTGGCATGGATAAGCATGGTTCTACATATGGAGGAAGTACAAAAATTAAAAATTCACAGTTGCAGTGAATTTCTTTTTATTATATCCTTCTTCATCTCATTTTGCCTTGGTTTATGGGGAGAATATTTGTGTCATGCTTACTAGAAAAAATAGTTGCTTGTGTGTTGACTTTTCTTTGTTTGACATTCTTCTCTTACTCAAGCATGATTAGATGCAACATTCAGAGTTTGTAGTATCATCATATAATCAAACATCAGATCTCAGAAGGATGCATGAGGGCACGCATCATCCTTAGTGTGGGGGAGAGAGAGCATTGAGGTATCAATGTCCTTCTATGGTTCTAGATGCAGGTGGATTTCATTCTATTTAGATCTCCTTCAGACAGTCTTTAGCATATTTTTTTTGGCCCTAGCATCCAAGCATCCAATACTCATCTTCTTCTTATCATTTTCAAATCATTATGAAAAACAAAGAGTTTTTATAGCAGCTATCGAAAGTTAGACTTTATGTAGCTACAAAAAGGCTATTATAGCCAGCAAACTATTTTTAGAGGCAGTTTTGCCACCTTATTTCCAAGAAAATAAAGATGAATTAGGAAAATCCAAAATATGGGTTTTTTGCATAATATAATAAGTTGTGTAATAGGTGTGCTTTTTTTCAAAAAAAATGCACGATAAAGGATGCATGAATATGTTTTAAAACTGATTTAATAAAAATTACCATAATTGTTTTTAATAGTTATAGCCATCTTTATGTAGATAATTTGTAGTTTTGTATGGTTGCACGCATCTCAAGACAAGATCGTGGCTTGGAGATGCTTCCAAATCAACACAAAAATCTCATCCACCTATCAACCCAAGTTGAGATTCCTCCAAGCCAACATAGAAGCAAGGTCCAAGTGTTGGTCAACACATAATGCAGTGGTAGAGTACCCAAGCTAAATCAACGCCAAAAGATAATGTTCTCTTCTCCATTATTCTTATTTCAGTATCAATTCCAAAGCTTCATACAAAGTTAAACTTGAGGTAAAATCAGTATAAAACTTTTTAGTTGTTGAAAAATTAGGAAGATGTGATGAATAACCACCTTTTTCAACTTTATAAACCACCTTCTTCTTATATGGTTATCAACCCACATATTATAACTATTTTTAGTCCTCATACCTTACCCATTATCATATCACCTTTGTTTTGGTTGGTTGAATAGAAGTATGATTCATTTGTATAATCCCCCCTTCCATAAGATATTTTTATTGTTTGTCTTGGTCATAATGACATGCAAAATAGAAGGTTGTTTTTCTAAACTCTCACCACATCCTTTTTTAAACTTTGTCTCCTTGTTGCTAGGTTATTTCATGAGTACATATTTGTTTTGCTTAGAAAACTCATTGATGATATTATGTTGAATGCTTAGAAAACTCATTGATGATATTATGTTGAATGGTTTTATAGGGCTGGAAAACACATTGAAATTTTCAAATTTTGTCACTTAGATTGTAACAGCCACATAGTTGTTGAGTTTGGTTGTTGATTAGTTGTTTTCAAGTTATTGGAAAAGCCAAATTTTAAGGTAGTTTGAATTTGAAGTAGGAGAAGTATTCAACGGTGGTAAAAATGATACTCTCTAAGGAACCATGGAAAATAATTCATTTTCAAAGAGAAGTGATCATTTTGGAGATGACAAAACATAGAGTCAATGAGCTATAAAAAGTCATCAGTTTTAAAAGAAGTAACACTCTATTTTCAAAGAAGTGAAGTCTTGTTTTCAAGAAAACAAATTATTTGCTACTCTGTTTGTCAAATAAAATTATGTTGGGATTTTAAAGTGAAAATTGTGAGAAGAAAGTATTTTGTTTCAAAAGGAAAAAATTCTTGATTAAATGCATTGTGAGAAAAATGCCCCGTTTTCAAAAAAAACAAATATGATGCTTGTGTATTCAAGTGAATTAGTACCTTGTTTTTGAGAAGAGAAAAACTCTTGTTTTCAAGAAGGTTGAATGCTCTTATTTCAAGGATATATATGTTTTATTTTCAAAGAGATGATAGTGTACATAACTACTATGTTGTAACATCCACTATACTACTGTGTTGCAATGAAATTTACTAGCTACAGGACTGGCTTATGTTCACTTGTGTTCTCAAAAGGAAATGTCATCTACAGGAGTATAAATGTAGTGGCAAAATTCTCATTCAAATTCTAGTATTTTAGGTATGAAATAAAGGTTTAATGGAGTGGAACCTACAGGGAAAAATCAAGTACACTTAAAATCAATACAAGAATGAGTGTTACAATGGTCACCTACAGCAAGATGAATGGCCACCTTTAAAAAAAAATATGATGAAATCAAGGTTGAAATCTTGTCTTATCCAAGCTAGAATTCAAAGTAAAATATGAGTCGACAGGGATATCAATAATAAAGTTGGATCAAGTTGAGCATGTTAACATTAATACAAGTTGAGCATTGTCATTATTGATATAAGTTTCAAGAACAACAATCATCCATTTTTTATATATGAACCTTATGTCCCTTTCATATGAAATTGATTTACTCGCTAAGAAAAAGAGAGCAAAGGTGGATACCAGGACCGAGTTTGGTGAGATAAGGTAAGTGGTTTCAACTCCAAATAATTGTTCAACAAAGTTTAAGATTGAAGGTAGATGCATAAAAATTCCAAAGATCATGTTTTATTTCTCTTTGCACCCAAAACCCATATTATAACTTTAGCATTTGTTCAGAAGTTGTGCATGCATAAAAACTATGGAATGTGTATCCTATCATAGTTTAAATCCTCTCAATAGAACTCAAACAATGAGTGATCCATAGATTTATCCACCAAATCTTGAATTGAGAAAAGTATCAGAGGTTGAAATCAAGATTAACACAGAAAGAAAGTTAGAGTTAAAATATGCAGTATCAAAAGGGAAAATGGTTTTGAGTTACAATAGACCTTTAAATCGGAAAAAGAATATCAAGTAAAGAAAGTCTCAGAATATAGAGTTTGAGTCAAGAAAGTAATCTCTTTGGGTCATTTGTCAAGTTTTTAAGAGAATTATAGAGAAAAGAAAGGGCAGTCATAGGATATTAACTGAGGGTTTAAAGTAAATTTTTCGAAGCAAGGTTCTCAGGTATACTCTAAAATTCCACTTTTAGGGATATTAACGAAACAGAGCAAACATATCTAGTATTTTCTACTTTGTTTGCATGATTACATGCAAAATCTCAAGTGTGGGGGAGATGTTGGGTTGTTGATTTGTCACAATTTTACCATCATTTACAGTCCCCATTTATCCATTTGTGTCATTCCTTCACCCATTGATCACCCCATTTACATAATTTCCTGTAAAAACACCATTTTACATCTCCTTATGCTTTTGTGGTTAATTATCATGTATTTACTTTATTTTTGATGAATTAATTAGGATTATACATTGGTTTTACTAATGATGGTTTGTAAGTTCAATTTCTATAGACGAAAATCAGTTTCAATAGTCACCTCCATGATCGGGATATCAACGCAGCTCCATAGAAACATCTGTTAGATGGGTTTTGTCACTAGGACCTCCAATATGGAAGTATGTTTCTCATAACTCACTCAGGTCACACGCACAAGCTTCCAGCACCTGATTAAGCTCTTGATCAAAGATTTTTGTCAGTTTCTAGGTAGTGGTTTTGCGGTGTTATTTATAAGCAAACTAAGGCATATATTGAAAATTTGGGACATGGGTTTTTTCCAGAACATGCCCATTTGGGTTAAACGGAGGATGGTTTCCCCAAAATGTGAAGGATCTAAGAGATTTGCTTGATTTTTCAAATCCTATTTTCACAGAATTATAGTTGCAACCATTTTTTGAGATCCTTGATAAATGGATCTATGTGATCTATTTTGCATTGTATAAATAAGTGTTATCAGAACCTTCAAGTTGATAAATGGATCTATGTGATCTATTTTTCATTGTATAAACAAGTGTAATCAGAACCTTCAAGGGGATCTAATTATTGTTATTAGAATACTCTGATATTTTTAATAAACTCTTGTTGTTGGCTTCATATTCTCTGGTGTGAGCATTATGTTGGTTCATGGATGATTGAATAGTGTAGTTTTGTCGTAGTTCTTGATACATCTTCTTTAGCAGCGCAACTAAGCCAGGAAGGGCATGTTAGAATAATGTTGATGTGTTTGTTTCACCATAGACAATGCTACACCATTTTCACCCAACCATAGGCATAAATCCACCCATGAGCACCTTTAACCTTTGATAGAAATATTCCAGAAATCCATACTAGAAACAACATATAAACCAAGAGATGCACATTCTCCAAAGTTAAAGTACATTGTTGATTAAGGTTGGTTGTCATTGATGTCAACCCTTGAAGAAAAGACCCATAGCACAAAGTTTTGGGTAATGGACCCAATAGTGTTTGATGTAAATATGACTCATTATTATTTTGTCATGGTTGATAAGAAGTAACATGGATGAACTCCAAAGTGGTCCCTTTATGGTGAAGTCTCACGGGAAGACGCTTTGTGGAGTAAGAGAACCCATGCTTAATTGTGGAATAATGAGATGAAGGAAAGTGAATTTGTCGTGAAAATATCCTAGATGGATAGTTCTTGTCATTTCATTCGTGGTATGTGGAATGTCACATAATTCCTCACGCTTAGAGAGTTATGGCCATGAGAAGTTGGAGACCCCTGTGTTTCCGTAATGGACCCAAGTTTGTTTGATGGTAACGTATGAGTTATGATATATTTTCAGATAATACCTCTATATGGATAGTATAATTCATGTCATTTTTAGTGGTATGCAGAACGTCACATAACTCCTCACGGGTTTAGAGTTATGGCCTCTTTGGTTGGAGGACCCTCATATGTCATCTAGAAGCCCCAAAAAAGGTCAAAGTAATCAAAGTGGTTTAAGAGATTTTAAAAGGTAAATAATAAAGTGAAGTGATGAGTGTATTATAATTCAAAGTGAATACAAAATAAATTATTTGGAATAATAATTTTAATGGAGAAATTTAGAAGTGGACCCAACCCTAAAATAAGGTGCGGGGCTAAGTGACCTAGAAGATGTTTTCTATGAGCTACTTGAGAGAGTATAAATAAGAGGCAAGGCTCCCCCATTTGAATCACACTTGAGAATACCTAATATATATAGGTATGAGGTTTAAAATGATATCTAAGCCCAAATTCCGATGAAAGTGAAGAAAAGAAGGTCAAATGCTGAAGGATAAATTCTTTTGATGGTGTTTAAGGTATGTTATTTTCAAAGTCATCTCACCATTTTCCCTATAACTTTTTTCTATAATGATTCAGATCCTAAAATTGTTATGAAAGTGAGAACCATATCCAAGTATCCGTGGTTAAAATTCATCTTGTGGTTCATTTTATTTTTGAACTTACACTGTGGCAAATAGGGTTTGTAATAACTCCTAAACTAGTCAAAATCAGGGTGTTCGGGTAAAACATCATAACTTCTTTCCATAAGAGATCCAAATTCAGTGATAAAAAAATGTTTTGGTTAGGTTAAATTATGTAGTATGCTGTGTAACAGCTTTAGATCATTTCATCAAATATTTTAGCGGGCACGCCTACGTCGTCGCTCTCTCTAGAATAAGCCAATTCAGCAAGGCGCTCATTTTGGCTATAACTCATTTTTCGAGGTTCCAAGTAGTGCCACTGGCCGAATTTCATAAAACACAATCAAGAACATTGTGTATCACAGATCTTTATATCAGCATAGGTTCAAAGTTATGATTACTTCCAAGTTAGGGTTGTTGACTAATCCAAAACTAGGGAATGTGGGAGACTAAAGAAAAGTTTGATGAAAATGCTAGTCTCTTGTCAAGCAAAGTTAAGGAAGGTTTGTAGGAATGTACTCAGATACACCAGTTCATACATAACTACAAATCAGATTTTGATGATGAAATTGATGAGGGATTTTGGTTGAGGTACATGTTGAGTACATGTATTGAGACAAAAGAGGTTGATGAGTTGGCACATACATGAGGTGTATAACTGATGATATTGGCAACATATTGATCTAGTCATAGTTGATGAGTAGTTGACACATGATTGGTACATACTCTGGTGTACATGGTTGGATGCACTCTATTTATGGTACAAGCGATTATAGTGGATTGTGCATTGGTTGAAGCACTTGTTTATGGTACGTGCTGATTACAGGTTGATGCATGGTCTGTGTATGGTACAAGCCATTGTGCCGTATAATTCACAGTGATAGTGTGACAAGGTTCCACTATTCTACCTCTACTTCAAGGTGGCAGGATTAGGCAAGGACAGGTGGTTGTAGCCAATTCTCCCAGCTGTAGCCTGAGAACATTGGGGTTGTATCCTCCTCTAGTTGCAGCCAGAGATTTGGGGAGTTGAGCTTCCCTCAAAGTTGTAGCCTAAGAAATTAGGGGGTTGGAGCCTCCTTCCAGCTTGCAAATCGGAAACAAAGGAAGCTCTAGCCCAATGAATGTACTCCTTCAAGACATATAAGAAAAACATTCTCTAGTTTTCTCCCTGGATTGGTTTCCATGTAAAACACCTGCATCGTATGTGTATGATTGTTCATTTGTTCATTGCTTATTTACTCAAGTAGCTATTGGATAATAATGTTTACTTATATAGCACTTGGATTATATGGTTAAAAGGGACTAAATTGCTCTATTATCAGATTCCCCTCGCTAACTAAACAATTGGTAATGTATAAAGGTTCCTTCAGAAACAGCTTAAACCATTGGAAGGAGATCATGGATTATTCTCAGAATGGAGTACCAATGTTTAATGGTCATAATGGTTTGGACTATGATATATGGAGCAAAAGGACGGGAAGTATTTTTATAGGCATGTGGACATTATATTTGGCTATCATTGTTACAGGTGATATGATAGTTAAAAAAAGGCAAAGACTGCAACCAAGAAGGCTGAATTGAAGAAGAATAAATAAAATAGAAATGGATTTCTATCTGAAGGATTACCTAAACCTAAGAGAAAAGGTTGGAAATACCTACCATCCAAAGAACTTGATAAGTTACATGACATATATTCTTCACCCATCGCAGACCAGAAATGCCAAAGAAGATGCAAAGGAACAAGAAGAAAGATGTTCATCATGTTAGACAGATGCAAAAGAAGAAGAGTATGATGAAGGTATTGATTACAAAGAAAATTGATCAAAGGCAATTAAATATCTAAGGAAAGAAATAAAAGAAAAACAAGTCATCCAAGAAAGAATTGATGAAGCAAAAGAAAAGTGTTCAAGGTCTGAAAAGGATCAACATGTCATAAAGAATTTAAGATCTCAACTAAGAGGCTAGAAGAATTGAAGAAACTCTTCAGTGCAATTAAATATCTAAAGAAATGTTTAGAAGCCAACATAGCAAAGACAAAAGGAAGATGCGTAAAAGAGAGAAAAGATATTGATGGATCATCTCAAGGAAAGAACTAAATGATTTAAACCAACTTGAGGGAAGAGTTTGGTCAAGAAGAGAGAAGAATGGAAGAAATAATTGCATTGAAAATACAACTTGAAGAAGCAAAGAGAACGTAAGAGGTCATGAAGTCTAGATAATGAAGAAAGAAGAAGAGGTTGAGAATCTTGAAGAAGAAGCTGTCACACTAATAAATCAAAATCCACAAGCTCAACAAGAAAGTTGAAGAGAAAAAAAAATAGGAAGAAAAAAAAAAAAAAAAAAAAAAAAAAAAAAAAAGAAGAATGAAGAAAATAGAAAGAGCTATGCGTAAGTACTAAAGAAGGAATCATGGTCAACCGTAATCTAAGAAAACCATTGAAGATAGAGACAAGAATACCATCCATGCTCAAGCCACAAAAAGCTTCAATCATGATCATGATCACCAAAGAAAAATTCAAGGACTACGCCACAAAGAAAAAATTCACTCCCGTGCATGAAAAATTTATTTTATGGTCATTGTTTTTATTGTACTAACTTTGACATAAGGTTGCGATTGCATGGATTATAAAGAAATGTTCAAGGTGACCGCGCCTATGTGGTTGCGCATAACATTGAGTGTTACAAATGTCATAACTATGGACACATAGCCAATGATTGTAGAAGCATTGTCGATAATTTCATGAAAGACACACTGATATCAGATGTAAGAGAGTATGGATAAGAAAATAGGAAGAACATGTGAACAAAGACCAAAAATTCTAGAGATCGCAAGATCGACAATAAAACGAGATGAAGAAAAATCTACAGAGAAAAGGAAATATTTCAAATACAAAAGTGTTTGGAAAATAACCCGAAGAAAGGAAGGACAGTAAATATGAACAAAGTTCAAGAGATTGTACTTCGACATCAGAGTGAAAGATGAATCCACGATAGAAAGAAAGAAGTCGAGCTCATAGAGATGATGAATCACTAACAAGATGATGATGAATACACATCGAAGCAAGAATTGTTCTGAGCTATCCTACTTAGAGACTCCTGTCTAATATGAATATTAGACAGTGGGGAGTCTATGATAGTTGGTGATGCACCAAAGAACCACATCCTCTCGAAAATTAGAGAGCTTGAGAAGACATATTCAGAGAAATCTAAGAAGCATAAGTATAGTTCTGATAGTATAATGATAAATGGGTTAGCATTTTCATGGACACCTCATAAGTAGAGTCTTGGACAAGATGGATGCAGAGATGGATTTTTAAGAAGACTTAGCAAATTTTAATAGATATATGATAGTGGACGGTGAGCATGGATTCACAGATCGTATCTTCAGTGAGTGGTTCAAAGACAAAGGAACACTACCATAATGGATGATAATTAATGAAATGGCCTCAAACAATACCAATGATTACAAATTGACGATATTTTGGACACGTAGTGCATACATCACCACATTATCCAAAATAGAGTAATGCTCATAACAACACACTAATAAACTCCCTCACGAAGCATGGAAAGGAAGACCAAAGAAATGAAGCACCCCCGAGTTTCTTGTGCCAAATGCCAAGATCCAAAAGAGAAGATGTAAGAATAGGAAAGTTTGACTCCTCATGTGGACAAAGGAATACTTGTTGGTTACTCAAGTACAAGGAAAGCATACAAGGTTACAATCTAAGATTAAACAAAGTTGTGGAAAGCATCAATGTAAGAACTGATGAAACAGGTGCACCATAATAAAACAAAGAAGAAAACAAATCAATGGAACAACTTTGAAGAAGAAGATGAAAGAAGAAGAGTGAAGATGAAGATGAAGAAACCACGTATAGAAGAGAAAGTTCAACAAGTATCTCCAAAGACACCTAGAAAACGAGTACGTAAGAATCCATCCTTCGTGACGATTATTGGAAACAAAGATGCGGAGTTGAGACTAGAAGAAAACTACCACCAAAACAACACACCTAGCACTCTTATCTACAATTGAACAAAATTGTTTTGAAGAAGCCAACCCAGGATGAATTTGGAATAAGGCCATGGATGAAGAATTGATCAAATAGAGAAAAATGACACTTGGGAATTGGTCCCAAGACCAAAGAATAAGAACGTGGACGCAGACAAAGTGGGTTTTCAGAATAAATTGAATGAAGATGGACAAAAGTTACAAGGAACAAAAAGATATATTGGTGGCTGTAAAGGATATGCACGATTGGAAGGAATCGGACTCTGAAGACATATGCCCCGTTTAATTGAAACAATCTGTTTTCTTTTAGTTTGTGCATGCTCCAAAAATGTTAGCATATCAAATGGATGTAAAAATCATCTTTTCTCGAATGGGGAACTTGAAGAAGAATTTATCATTGAACAAACCTTAAGGATTTCATTGTCGAGAACACGACTATGCAAGTGGGAATTAAAGAAGGCCTCAGATGGTCTAAAACAGTTCTAGAGCATGGTACCCGCATCGATAAGTATCTACAACAAAGTGTGGTCTGGGTGAAGTGCGCATAACAACCTCTACATCAAGGTAAGTCAAGGTAATATTTTATTAATTGAAGTTTATGTTGATGATATTATTTTGGTAGCGATGATGACGTGTTAAGCCGTAAATTTGCAAAAGACATGTAGAGTCAATTTGAAATGTCATTACTTGGAGAACTATCCTTTTGGGTCTTCAGACACGCCACAAAGCAAACTAAGGAATCTCTTTATTTCAAACCAAGTATATCAGGAAAATGCTAAAGAGGTTTGGAATGGAAGATTGCAAACCAGCTATCACCCCATGCAAACCAAATTTTGTAAGTTGAGCAAAGATGATGATTCAAAGTCTATAGATCAGGAGGCAATATAGGTCAATGATTGGACGTTCTACTATATGTGACAAGATTCCACTGCATGTAATGCGCATTGACAGTGGCACGATTTCAAGCAAGACCAAAGGAATCACATGTACACCAAGAAGAGGATTTTTGGATATCTCAAAGGAACGTAAGAGTTTGGATTATGGTATCCAAAAGGAAAAGATTCATCACCATGGCCTACTACTGCATGCATTGGGCGTGTTGTATTGATGACCCATCTACACCAAATGGAGCAGTTTTCTACTTATGTGAGTGTTTGGCATCATGGCTAAGAAAGAAACAATCACTCCAGATTCTATCTACATCCGAGGCGTATATATCAGTAAAGCAGCTAAGATAAGTTGTACATGTGTTCTTTGATGAAACAAACTTCGATGATATCAAAGGAGTATGATGAGCCCATTCCAATATATTGTGATAATACAAGTGCCATCAATATCTCAAAAACCCGAAGGATGCACTCCAAGACTAAGTAATATTCCAATCAAGTATCACTTTCTAATGGAATGAAGCCAAGTAAAAGAACATCAGAGTTGAGTATGTGGGCACAAAATGTAACAAGTGGCAAACATATTTACAAAACCACTTCCACCTGAAGCCTTTGAAAATCTTCGCCATAGAATTGGAGTTATTTCTACCCAAAAATGAATGATTTTTGAATGCTTATCTCATATGTCTTAGATGCGGGCCAATGCAGGGAAGCACCATAAGAGGACACCATCGGGAGCACCGATGGAAAGATGTTACCTTTGCCATTGAAGACAAGGGGGAGCATGATTTATCATATGCGGAGGAAAGAGGCATGGTTTCGTGGGAGCATGAGTGATATGATTTCGTTGCATCCGAAAGGTTGCCATCAATGCCAAGGGGAGATTGTTGATTAAGGTTGGTTGTCATTGATGTCAACCTTGAAGAAAGACCCATAGCACAAAGGTTTGGGTAATGGAACCAATAGTGTTTGATGTAAATATGACTCCATTATTGTTTTTTCATGGTTGATAAGAAGTAAATATGGATGAACTCCAAAGTGGTCCCTTATGGTGAAATCACTGAAGACGCTAGGAGTAAGAGAACCCATGCTTAATTGTGGAATAATGAGATGAAGGAAAGTGAATTTGTCAGGGAAAAATATCCTAGATGGATAGTTCTTTGTCATTTCATTTCCTGGTGGAAGGCGTGGAATGTCGCTACACTCCTCACTTGCTAGGAGAGTTATACAAGGAGAATTTGGAGACCCCGTGTTTGGGTAATGGACCCAAGTTTGTTTGATGGGTAACAAGATGAGTTATGATATATTTTAGATAACATATTATATATGGATATTACATGTCATGCCATTTTAGTGGTATGTAGAACGGCCACATAACTCCTCACGTTTGAGAGTTATGGCTCTACGGTTGAGGACCCCTACATGTCATTTAGAAGCCCCAAAAAGGTCAAAGTAATCAAGTGGTTTAAGAGATTTTAAAAGGTAAATAATAAAGTGAAGTGGGATGAGTGTATTATAATTCAAAGAATACAAAATAAATTATTTTGAATAATAATTTTAATGGAGAAATTAGAAGCGGACCCAACCCAAAATAAGGGAAAGTGGGGCCAAGGACCTAGAAGATGCTTCTAAGGAAGCTACTTGAGAGTATAATAAGAGGCAAGCACTCTCTCATTTGAATAACACTTGAGAACATTGAATATCTATAGGTTTCCGAGGCTTTACAAAATGATATCTAAGCCTAAATTCTCGGAGGAAAGTGAAGAAAAGAAGAATAAAATGCAAAGGAAGGATAAATTCATTTTGATGGTGCTTCTAAGGTATGTTATTTTCGTGTCATCTCACCATTTTCCTATAACTTTTTTCTATAAATGATTCAGATCCTGAACTTCTATTAAAGTGAGAAACATATCCAAGTATCTTTGGTTAAATATTCAGCTTGTGGGTCGTTGTATTTTGGGAGTTACACTCCAGGAAAATTTAGGGTTTGTGGCTAGTCCCTAACTAGCTGTCAAAATTAGGTGTTTTGGGTAAAACGTCATAACTTCTCATAACAGATCCAAATTAAGAGACCAAATGTGTTGGTTAGGGTAAAGTATGCAAAGATTTTATGTAATAGTTTTGCATCATTTCATCAACATTTTGTGCGGGGAACTCTGCTGCTATCGCCTCCTAGAATAATCCAGTAATTGTTGCATGTCATTTTTCATACAATCTATTTCCGAGAGGTTCCAAGTAGTTCCACTTGAGGAATTGCATAAAACACATTGAAGAACATTTGCATCGGGCCAGATCTCTTTATACACACATGTGTTCAAAGTTATGATTACTTCAAGTTAGGGCTAAGGACTAATCCAGTAACTAGGCATGTGAGACTAAAGAAAAAGTTTGATGAAAATGTTAGTCTCTTGATATTAAAGTTAAGGAAGGTTTGTAGGAATGTGATAAGATACAACAATTCTGGCTACAGAGCTACAAATCATTTTTATGATGAAATTCATTGATGAGGGCTTTGGTTGAGGCATGTTGAGTACATGGTTGAGACAAGAGGTTGATGAGTCGGGCACATACACATGAGGTGTATAGTTGATGACGCTATACATACGCTGACGATTCATAGTTGATGAGCAGTTGACACATGATTGGTACATTAATTACATGGTTGACGTAATCTCATTTTATGGCATGTTGATTACGTGGATTATGCATGGTTGATGCACTTGTTTATGGTACGTGTTGATGCATGGTTGATGCATGGTCTTGTACATGTATTGGTACAGTTTACGCCGTATATCCTTACAAAGGATAGTGTGACAATGTCTACCATTCTACTTCTAATTTTAGGGTGGCGGTGGATCTGCAAGGACGTGTGGTTGCAGCCACCTTCCGGCTGTAGCTCCGGAGAACATTGTGGTTGTAGCCTCCTTCCGGGTGTAGCCAGAGAAAATAGGGGGATGTAGCCAGAGAATTGGGAAGCTCCTTCCCTCAGGTTGTAGCCTAAGAAACTAGGGGTTGGAGCCTCCTTCCGCTTGTAGCCGGAAAACAAAGGGAAGTTGGTGCTTCCAAATGAATGTAATTCTTCAAGACATATAAGAAAAGCATTCGATGGTTTTCTCCCCGATTTGGTTTTCCATGTAAAAACACATGTGTATTGTGTGTGTGTCTGATTGTTCATTTGTTAATTTCTTATTTACTCGGCAGCTTATTGGATAATACTGCCTACAAGGATATAATTTGGATTATATGTAATAAAAGGGACCAAATTGGTTTCATTATTGATTCAATTCCCTCAAAAGTAATCCAACACACAAAAGATAAAGTACTAGAAAGACTCTAAAGAGAAATTTCAAAGAACCCATGCCATTGTTGCTCCTCCAAACTTGTGAATTGTTTTTGGTTTCCTGAGTGAGATTGAGTAAACAAATGAGCCAAGACGCCCTCTATTTATAATTAATCTCGCTAGGGTGAATGTGTGTCTCTTCTCGCTGTGGTCGAATTCGTCCTTTCTCTCAGACATAATACTTCAATATTACTTCAATATTACTTATTTTCCTAGCCGACTTGTCTTCCAGGGTTCCTACACATCTATATTTGTGGTTTATCTTGTTTCCTAAATATTCTATTCTATCTCAAATGTTACATACAGCAAAGGTTAATACCTCTCACAACTACCATAATATCAACACTTCCTCTTAGCTAGGGAGGTATTAATGGTCTCAAACACATCCATCCATATTCACATGGTATGGGCAAGACTCACATAGTCTTGTAGACCATTCTACAAGTAGCATCATCACGTCACACATGGCTACACCCATGTGGACCTGTCAATCTCATCTAGGGGCCACAACCCACTAGAGAACACTAGAGCTACACATCATAGTGTGTGTTACCATCATCGTCATGGGATACACCCGCATGACGTGCTCACCCATGGCTACACCCATGTCATGAGTAACATAATTACTATCAGCATCATCTAGTATAAATATGGCATCAAAACATATCATCACAATATCCATGAGCCTCATTTAGATATATTGATGATCCATATCCACCACCATGTGTCTAGAACCTCGAGTTATTCTTGTCCCATGACAAGAATCGTGACCTCATCAAAGCCACATTCACCTCATAGTTGATTCTCTCATAGGATTACTCTATGAATGCATTTATCTCGATGTTATTGGACACTTGTTTCTAGCACCTCAGGTCGTTCTTGTCCCATGACAAGAATTATGCATCGGAGCCACGAACACCTCATGGTGATCCTCTCATAGGATCACTTCGTGAATGCATTTATCTCAATGTTATTGGACACGTGGAATTTCACCTCAAGTACCTCGAGTATTTAGTCCATCGAAGACTACGTCAGGGCACATCAACTCCAGATGTAGATGTTCCCTATCTCCCCTATTCTGCATTCCAATTCCTGCGGAGATATATTCGGACCGATGTTTACTAGGGATACTCACCTACTCATGAATTAACTACTCACCTACTCGTGAAAGTTTCAAAGGCCCGATGCAATTCACACATAGGTTATCTAGAAGCATCTCGAATCTTCAGTCTATTGAAGATTACATCTGGGCCTATTCCCACATGATCAAGTTCGTCTGATCAATATTGTAACATCGGGACGATGCTAAAATAATCAACACTCCCCTAGGGAAACATTTGAATTCCTTCCAAGATTATTCTAGACAGAGGATTAGTGAAAATGTCAACTATATGATCATATGTGGATAAGTGATGGAGCCTCATTGCTCCTACCTGAACCATGTCTCTAATGAAGTCCTGCAAGATCCATATAAAATCCACCATGATTCGTATCTTGCATCACTGGATATGATATATGACTGAGTGTTATAGATATCTACTTCCCTGCTTGTCTAGAAATCCTACTCGATCCCAAGCTGAAGTAGCACCCCAGGTGTTGAAACAGACCTTGAATTTTTAATCTTAAGGATGAAAAATATTGTATCTTTGAGGCTTTACATCATATAAATTTTCGAAAAGAAAAATTTTCATATCTAACGAAGTCACGATGCCTTTATGGTTCATTGTTCAAACAAAGAATAATTAAAAACCCAAATAGATATAAGTTTTCCAATACCTTTCGAAATAATATTTCAAAACGGACATTGATTCAAAACTTTAGGCATATCAAATCACATCGGGATATCGGGATTCGTAGTTTTGAATGAACGAAAGTTCAACACAAATCAAATAGCGAAACCCCGATTGCCGATATTCTGATACGTTAATCCTTAATCAAAAACATCATTTACTTAAATCCGTCTTAAAAGGGGTTTAAACTCTAAGATAATCTCATCGCAAAATCGGGATTCGCGATTTTGTGAGAACAAAGAAACCTCTCATCGTATTCTCCGATTTCCTGATCCCCAATTTTAATTAATTTTTAAGTGAGGTCCGAAATTAATCTAATTGCTGATAAACATGATTAAGAGTGACTAATCTCGTCGGGAAATCGTGATTCGCGATTCTGCAAACAGTAATTTTCATATCATCAAATATCCCGATTTCCCGATTTCCCGATTTTCGATTTCTTGATTAACGAGATTACGAAAAGCTAAGCTGGATTAATTAGGATATTAATGGGTCTCAACTAAATTAATACATCGCAATTTTGGCGATCGGGGTTTTGCGATGACTTATTTTCTTGACATCGACAGTCCCGAAACTGCGATGAAAGTGTTTTCAATATTAAGCTAACGTTAACGTTAATTAACCATTCTTCAAAACTAAGATTAAGGTTTTAAACTTTTAATAAATGAATCATCAATGCAATAATTTTTCGATTTGGTAAGTTACTATCATATTTAAAAATATCGCAAGAACTCAGGTACAAACATTAAATGCAGATTATCGGGAATATCTTTTACATTTATTTCATAACATGCGAACAAATCTTGAGGATTCTACGATATATTCAAAATAATTTTTGAAATGTTTACATTATTTTTGAAGCTGAATTCTTCTCTGTTACAGGTATTCGAGCGAACACAGAGTTTTCCTCCTCTTTTGGGATATTCCATAATTAGCAGTTTTGCTTACTCTGGAATCTTGCTGCTGGGGTACTGAACACAGAGATGGGAACATACAATCATGGCACCTAAAAAGGCTTATAAGAAAACCGAAGAATAGCCAGAAGGCGACATCATTTCAGAGACTACTGCAGCTGGAGTAGTTCACAATCTTAAATCATGGGCTGCAATTGCAGAGAAAATGGAGAATGAACTCTCATATTCTGACAACGGCACAGACAACCCTCTCCGAGACATCGTCGAGGCTGGTCTCCATAAAGTTGTTGCACGCCCGAAACTGGTTTCATATACAGATATGATTGCCTGGGCACTGGATAAGGTGGACGTTCCGACAAGGAGTATCCTAAACGAGCAAGGAGTTGTTATTGGCTCATTCAGACCCGAACATATACAAGTAATGTATAATCTATCTCCAAACTATAAGCACACTTTTAATAAAGAATTTGTAGCTGCTTTTCAACAAAAAGAATGTGTAGAAGGTGGCCAAACATATTCTGATATGATAAAAGGATGGGCAAGAGATGAGAACAGATTTAGGGCTGATGCACA
>SNQJ01S0029559.1:17089-50095 GCA_010110895.2 Picea sitchensis | reverse complement strand
GCTTCAAGAAGAAGATATTTGTCTATTCATCAACAACGAACAACAATCTGTCAATGATGCAGATTGCTCAAAATATGTATCAGAATTGTTGAGTGAATGTGTGCCTCCTGTTCTGCATCATTTGGCTGAATTCAAATACCATCCTTATGAAGAAATTGTTGTCATGAATGATGATGAAGCTTTGAACTTAAATGAAATGAAGATTCAATCTCCCACTTGGCTTGAGAGTGAAAGGTGAGATAGCATGGATGTTGAAGTGACTGAAGCTAAAGTGTGCACTGAAGGTTGCAAATAAGTTATGTCTTTTCGTTGTCGTAAATTTCATTTTGAAGAAAATGTTAATGAAGCAAGAAGAAATTTCCATGTATGTTGTCACTAGCTGACACCTATATGACTTACTCCTCCTTTGGGCTTGGAATGACTATTAGGTCTTGATATTGATATTGTATTTTTTTTTTAAATACCTACACAAAGGTGGCGATTGTGACGTCTTTCACTCTCTTCCCGTCGCTATTTCCATGTCCAAGGCATCTCTCTTTCCACCTCCAAGATTGTCACTCCCATTGCAACCACGTCGGAGCTAGTAACTCTTGGTCGTCGCTCTTGCCACCTGATGGACGTCGTTCTTGCCAAGTCCAAGAGTGTCTCTCCCATAGAAACCACATCGGAGCTAATACCTTGTCCCGTCGGTCTTGCCACCTTTAGAACGTCTCTCTTGCCACCTCTAAAATGTCTCTCTTGCCACCTTAAGAACATCTCTTTTGCCACCTTTGAAACGTCTCTCTTGCCACATCTGAAATGTCTCACTTGCCACGTTTGCAACATCTCACTTTCCACATTTGAAACGTTGGTCTTGCCACGCTTGCAATGTCTCACTTGCCACGTTTGAAACGTCGGTCTTGCCACGTTTGCAACGTCTCACTTGCCATGTTTGAAACATCGGTCTTGCCACGTTTGCAACGACTCACTTGCCACGTTTGAAACGTCTATCTTGCCACATTTGAAACGTCGGTCTTAAGATGTCAATATGGGGCTGGAAAATCCAATTTATGATGACACATGGTGTCATATAATGTCGCAATACAGATGGAAAATAGGTCGTCGGAAAAACGACATCCTGTGAAACGACGTTTGAGAGGGTCCGAGGTTTGTTGGTATTCCAACAATAGAAAGTGGCAATTGCGTCGAACTCGCCGTCAAAATTTGACCCAAATGCAGTAGTGTCATCATCATCATCATCATCATCATCATCATCATCCACATTTTCACAATCATCATCATCATCATCATCCACATTGTCATAGTCATCATCAATGATATTGTCATTGTCATCATTGTCATTTTCATCATCATTGTCATCACCATCATTTTCATCATCATCATCCTCATCCTCATCATCATCATCGCCATTTTCATTGCCATCATCATCATCATCATCATTTCCATCATTATTAACATCTTCATCATCATTTTCATCATCATCGTCATCCTCATTTTCATCATCATCATCATCTTCATCACCATGGTCATCATCATCATCGTCATCGTCATTTTCATCATCATCATCATCTTCATCACCATGGTCATCATCGTCATCGTCATGATTGTTTCAACCCTAATCATCATCATCATCATGGTCATCATGATTATCGCAGTCGTCATCATCATTTTCATCATCATCATCATCGTCATTGTCATCGTCAACATCATTGTCATTGTCATGTTCATCATCATCATCTCCATTTCCATCATCATTTTCATCACCATTCTCATCATCATCATCATCATCACTATTCTCATCACCATCATCGCCGTCATCGTCTTCATCATCATCATCACCATCGTCATCATCATTGTTGTTGTCATCATCATCATCATCACCATCGTCATGAGCATCATCATCATCATCATCATCGTCATCATAATCTTCATCATTATCATCATCGTCATTGTCATCATCATCGTTTTCATCATTATCATCATTTTCATTTTCATCATCATCATCATCGTCGTGATCATCATGGAAATCATCGTCGTCATCATCGTCATTGTCGCATTCCTTGTCATCATCATCATCATCATGATTGTTACACTCATCATCATCATCATCATAGTCATCACCATGGTCATCAGCTTCATTGTCATCATCACTAATTTTATTATCACCATTGTCATCATCAACGCCATTGTCATCATCATCATTGTCATCATCATTCTCATCACCATTGTCATCATCATTATACTGTCATTGTCATCATTGTCTTCATCAAGATTGTCATCAATGTGGTAATCATCATCATCATCATTGGAATCATCATTGTCATCACCATTATGATCCTCATCATCATCATCATCATCATCATTGTTGTAGTCTTGTTCATCATCATTGTTGTAGTATTGATCATCATCATCATCATCGTCATCGTCATTGTGTTATTCCCATAATTTCCACTCTATAGACTAGAGAGGAAGCTATTAGAGGATAAAATCTAGAATACATCTTTTTTATAAGGATTGAACCATTTTTTATCTCTTTTTGGCATCCTCACGGGACACCTAGTAGACAACAAGAAAGGCCCTCACTGGTCACTAGTGACTCAACAAGTGAGGAACTTTCAAACTTCTAGAATTGGGGAGTTACGAGGTGACGTGCGAGGGATGAGTTGGATCTTCATGTCAAGGGAGTAGAAACTCACATCATTCGAGTCTCTAGTGGTCTCTAGAATATCTAGAAGCCTCTCCCAAGCCTCTTCTAAGAGCTATATAACAAAGGCAAGCCTTGGGCAAGGGGAGGAATAATTGAATAGGATTGTTGTGTTATCCAACTACAAAGGTATCCATCTACTACAACCATAATTTAGTGAATCCTAGCTTAATCAAGTAGCTCCAAGGAGAGGCTAGGACCAAGGAGGTTAAAGGATTTTGCATCAAAATTTGAGGTATGCATGTTTTGTTGTGTTGTTCTTATGATTAATAATAGATCAATGGTTTTCCCTTCATATAATTTGTGTTCATTTAATGAATGACATATCTGATTCATTCTTGTATATAAAATATAAGAAAAACCTTCTCTTCTTCTCTACTAAGGATTATAATCCTACATCTAATCTAATTCTAATCTAATTGACAGTTCCTCACTTGTTGATCCACTAGTGACCAACAAGGGCCTCACTTATTGTCTACTAGGTGTCTCACGAGGAAGTTGAAAAGGGATAAAAAAGGATTCAATCCTTAAGAAAAACATGTATTCTGGCCTTTATCCTATGATGGCTTCCTCTCTAGTCTATAGGGTGGAAATTATGGCTATAACACATTGCCATCATCGTCGTTGTCATCGTCATGGTCATCATCATCATCGCCATTGTCATCATCATTAATTTCATCACCATTGTCATAATCATCATAGGGTGTTAGAGTATTATGGGTTTGTAGTGTTAGGGGTAATGATTTATATAGGGATTAAGTGTTATAATGGTTAGGGGTTATAAGTGGTAGGTTTTGAGTTATAACTCTTAAAGGTTATATGCTTTACGGGGTTATACTAGTTATGTGTAATATGGTTGTGGTGTATGGATATATTATGGTTAGTTAGGGGTAACCGAGACATGGGTTAGGGGTGGTAAGGTTCAATTTCATGGTTTTATATGATATACAATTAACTATATATTATATAATTAATTATATAATATATATTAATTATAATAATATATTTATTATATTATATTATAATATATATTATATATAACAAAATGTGTGTGTGTGTATGTGTATATAACATGTAATATTAACTAAAACAAAACCCAAACTTACCAAACTAAAACTAAACCCTACCAAACAAAATCCCAACCCGTGTGCATTGAGCTCATCAAACCTGACCCATCAGCCTGGAGTTGCATGAGCGATAGAAACAATCAGTCAAGCCCACTGTGCGATGATAGAGGAGATCGTGACCTGAGACCACTACACGACATAAGTGACAGAGCTAAGGGGATTTTCTTAGAGGTCAATGAACAATGCCACCCAAGTCAATATGAATTAATTGAACTTGAACTTGAATGAATAAATTCCAACTAGGATTCAAACTCAAACTTGTCGAGTTTATCTATCAATAATTGTTGGGGGTCTTGATTGATGTTGACATAAATGAGAATGATATCATTTTCCCCATCATTTTCCTGAAAACCTATCGTGGGGGGATGTAAATAATTGGGGCTTGATTCCAAAACCCAAAAACCTTACAACCATGCTAGAGGGTATGGAAATAATAGGGTATTGGTTCCAAACCTCAAAAAACCTACAATCATTCTAGGTGAATGATGAGGAACTCACAAATTCACCATAAAGAATAAAAAATGGAGACCGGATGTTATAGACATAACTAGTAAGAGCCATGGGTTACTAAATCGTTTATACACTTCATTATCAAAGCCTTTAAGATTTTGCTCAACACACTACACAATGCTTTGTTGTGAGTTTGGCATGGAAGCCAATTTATGGTTTGCCATAGAATGTAACTCCTATGTCATGCAAATTGTTGAACCCTCTTAGAGGTTTTAGTTTCTTTGCATGCCTATAGGTTTCAAGCTCCCTARCATCATAGAAATGGAAGTTTGTTTCACATCTTGGTAAAAAAGTTGTTAATGTCTTTGGTTCCATGTCACACCTTGTTTTAAGTGTTTGTCTCATAAGTAACATTTTAATTAATATTTTATAAAATAATATAAAACAAATAGCAAGTTATGTAGTAGGTGAAATCTCCATAAATACTTACATAGTCGTTATGAATGAAACTCAACAAGAAAACGAGTTAGGGAAGTATCCTTGTCCTCAATCTTACAAAATGGTTAAATTGTAAGAAACAATATTTGGGCTTCTCTTGCAGATTTTTCCTTTTATGTGATATCTAGTTAAGGTGAATATTTGCTTCAATGATATTCCCTAAATTGAAAAAAAAAAATCTACAATGTTATAAAATCTTATCCTACTTGATCTTCCACTGATTCAATGTGCTCGATAATCTCCAACATTGAAATTGTTGATGGTGATTGAGTCCCAAGTGGGATATTTATTGAAAAAAGGTCATACTGTTCCATGAATTGTTAGCGTGTTTTGTGAAGAATGAAATGGAACAATATTCAAGTACAATGGAATTATTATGCTTGTATGTAATTTTTAAGTGTAGTAATGGAAGTTTTGTTTCACATCTTGATGATACAGTTTTTAGTGTCTTTGGTTCCATGTCACACCCTGTTTTTAGTGACTATTTCACAAGAAACATTTTAATAACATAATATAAAATAAATAACATGTTGTTATGTAGTAGGTGAAACCTCTATAAATACTAACATATTCTTGAAAAATGAGACTAAACTAGACACATAATTTACAAAAACATCCTCATGCTCACTTTTACAAAATAGTAAAGACTCGAAATATAAGACAAAATAGTTTGGTTGCACATAGCGCCTTTCCCTTTTATATGAAAACTAGGCAAGGTGAATACTTGTTGACTACAGCCAATTAAATTTCACAAAAAGTCAAAATGTTATACAAAATTGTTGGGTTGCATCTAGTTATTTTTGGTTTCATATGAAATATAATTGAGGTGAATACTTTCCTACTATCACTGGTTTGAGTCAGACTTTGTAAAATTCTAGTATGAGTCACTTTCATACTATCATTGGTCTTCATAAGTGAAAAATATAAAAGAAAATGTTGCAGCTTGGAAATTTTGTGCTTGTGATGTGAAAGAAGTTGTGGCGCAAATTTGTAGAGATTGCAATTGTTGGTTTGTGACACCGTAAATAATTGTAAGAAAAGTCATGATCCAGGAAAGTTGCAATGTAGAACATTGCCAAGGAAGGAGGTTACAAAAGGTATGCGCAAGAAGCATTGTACAAAGTAGTGTTGTGGAATCTGTTGTGTTGAGGAAGGGTCATAGTTGGAGTAGAGACCTATTGTAGGTGTTGAAATAACATGAGACATTTAAGTGTAGATAATTATTCTTGTATAGTAAAATAAGGAAAATCACAGGAATTGGGACTCAATATGTTTAGTGTGTGGATGAGGTTATTTGTTGGTTTATTTGAAAGGTTTGTGAGAGTCTCATTCTCATGATATTGAATATAACTCTTTCATTGACTATTGATTAAATATAGGGCCTATTCAAATACTTAAATATATTTTCAATGATATTCATAATTACATTCTAAATAAAAAGTTTTCTTTGGGAAACAGGTTATTAAGGAATAAAGTGTCTAGGTTGGCTTTGATGTTTCAAAGGATACAAATGCGAAAGGTATATTTAGCTACTCTTTCATCATAATTTAACATATAATACTTACATAATAAATTCCAATAAGCATTTTTCTTGTTTTTCACTATATTCCTTTGTTCTCTCCATCACATTCTTGCATAAGTTCTCTTGGGTTTTATCTTCTGAATGTGATTTTAGAAGATATCACTAATTTTGAAATTGATTTATGATAAATATCTATAAGAGCCAATATTGGACAGTTAATACTTTTGAAGGAAATAATCTAGATCACTACATACATTTTAGCCTTTTCAAGGACAAGAGGTGGCCATCCTTTACAAATTATTCACCATTGTACGTTAGTAGTGATCCAAATTGATATGTTTTAAATAAACACAAGCTCATTTTCATGTATGAAGTCTTACCTGTATTCTATTGGAAGAATGATGACTCCAAAGACTGATATAAAATATGTTGTTTTGGGATTTAACAAGATTTAGTTTCCATGTGCTCTTGGTATATAACATAAAATTTGTATATCTTGGTGATACATTTACAACAATATAAGGCACTCCTAAACTAAAGATTGAAATCAAAATTCATCATGAAAATACCAAAATACTTCTTCCATAGCATGTCTTTATTTCACAACTCAGCAACAAGCGGTGACAAATAAATAAAAATGCATAACATAAAATTTGTATATCTTGGAAATAAATTCACAATGGTGTAAAGTATGGCCAAAAAAATATAAGATTCGAAATCTATCATAAAAATACCAAAATAGATTTTTCCTTGATTGACTAACTTTTCACTTTCACCATTAGGGCCTTGATTTCACTTTTCCATGGGCACTTTGCTTTCACTTTTCCATAGGTGATTTCATTTTACTTTCTCATTGATTGGACAACTTCATTTAATTTTGTATTGGTTCCTTCATTTCACTATCATATTGGCACCTTCCTTTAACTTTCTCACTGTTTCTTAACTTTACTTTCATATTAACGTGCAAAACCGACTTTAGAATAGAAATGAAAGTGATTAAAAATCACCAACAACTAACCATGATTAATTAAAAAATAAGGCCAACGAACTTAGAAAAAAATGGTTTTATATATGGATAACAAATGATATGCAAGAAATAATTAAAATGATATGCAAGAAATAATTAAAACTAAATGTAAAAAATACTTGCAAAATAAAATAACTTAAAGATACCCCAAAAAATTTAAATTTTAGGGAGTGTTGTGGATTCAACAAATGGTGATTCATTGAACATATCCAACATATCTCTCTGAACACCTTCAAATAGAGTAGATCAATTTCAAGTATAGAAAAATATGAATATTTTTCAAAACCAAAAATACCTATGGCTCCTTTTGTATGCAACTTAGAAAAAATTATTTCCCCTGCCACAGGGACTTGGCTTTTGACCAAACATAAAAGATAAGTCATTTTTTTCATTGACATTCAACTTTGAGAAAGAAACTAATTTAGATCTGTTTTCCAATGTTAAGGAAACTTTGATAATCTCTAAGTAACTCTATCATCCTTTTTTTGTTTCCCTACTACCAATAAGAATCGATATCCCTAGTGTAGATATATGCATTTCCTTATTGAAAATATGTCTCACTTTGACAAGATCCTCCTATATATATATATATATATATCATAACAACTTCTTCAAGGAGTAACTTAAGTGAAAAAAACCATTAAACCTATGAGGATGGTGTTGGGTCATGGAATTGTCATCCTTTTACATCATCTTTTGCCTAGTTTCAATCCCTTTTGGTTTACCCATAACCTTGTATTAATGCTTATTAATAATTTTTAATGCTTCTATGTGAAATTTAGAACCAAGGTGTTTTCCATTACATTTCTTTAGTATTTCATATGAATTATGATTAAATATTAGAGACGTAGCATATTATGCACTTATCTTTGAAAAGGTCATTTAGTTTGTTGCTGCAAAAGCAATTGCCACTTGTTGTTACTCCAAGCCACTTGTTGCAATATCCACAAAATAGGTACTTGAGATTTTTAATATGAGGCATTATTAATTCAATATAATCCTATTCTCAAAATATCTCAAAAACCCGATCGTACCTTTTGAGAAATTGACAGTTTAATATTTGTTTTTACTTGTGATGTCACAGTTATTGTTACTCCGCGGGACAATTTTGTAATCCATGAAAATATATATTCAACCACAAAGATTTACTATGGATTTGGATCAACAACAATCATCTTAGATGAGAAAAAAATTATTGGAACCATTGATGATATTAGTTTATTTGTTTTTGGATTATTTGCAAAGATCTTGTAATTTTTACTAGTTGATTTTTAGTTTCTACTTATTAGTAAATTGTTGTAACCACAAGAGAAACTTGAGGATTTTCATTTATTGTTTGTTATTTTAGTTTTTAGATAAACTCATGTATAAAAGAGAGTTCCTTCTTCATTCTTGGGGAGGAATCTTGGAGCAACAGTCCAAATTGTGATGGAATAAATCATATTTCTTTGAGATCTTGTGTTAACATAGATTATAGATTTGGAATTTCATAATATGTTTAATTACTACATTTTCAATCATGTCATTTCCTTTTAGCATAGTGTGAGTTTCAATTAAATTTTTTATGTTATATATTAGTGGAAATACAATTTTTTATATCCGTGTATTGACATGGAAGTAAATCGTTAAGCTCGATTTACTTAATTTCTTGCACGTGTATTTCAATTATCGTAGAGTGTTTACATTTTCGCAAGTGTGTTTCAATTCTTGCAAGTGTGTTCCTAGGATTAGGTTTCTATGGTTGCTTCAAGAGACAATTGATTCATAGTCTTGATACCTATAGTTGGTGTGTTTTATTTTCCAACATGTTTGTTTCCTTTTCAGAACGTGTGAATTTTATTTTCTTGTCAAGTGGATTTCCTTTCTTTTATGTAAGTTAAGATTTAATTTCTCTTCTAGTTAAATAGATGGGCCTACTTTCCTGTTATGTCATGGGGTGTGTAAAATAGAGTAGATAGATCCATTAATCAATGCTCATATGTGTGGTATGATTTACTTTCCAAAACTGTGTTATTTCTTGCAAATATTTGAGTGGTGTGATTCACTTTTGATATCTTGTTGAGTGGTTTGATTTAATTTACTGCAACACATATTAGATAACCATTATTATAAGGAAATTGTGGCCTACATATACTTTGCATCATAAATTTTAAATAAATAGACACAACCTTGATTGATAATTAATGTACTGAGTAATTATTTGTTTTAATAAGAAATTAATTTTCCCAACATTTTGTCATTGTTGTCGGGGAAGTTATGGAAAACACGAAATTACAACTACCATTGGTTTTTAGCTGCATTTTTAAGTTCGAGCCTCTAGTTTGCATAAGTTAAGAAGATCATTTTTGTATTGCAGTAAGAGCCATCCATAGTACTAATCTCTGTTTTGCAAGAAGTTTGGAAGGAGGAAGGGAGCATTCGTGAAAGGAGATTCTACTGGAAGAAGGAGTCAAGGGAATGTCAAATCCTTCAAGATTGATTTTGGATTAATGATCAAGGTATGAAGTCAATTTTCATTATGTTGTGTATGACATCTTGAGTTTTTAAATATTTTTAATTTTATTATCCATATAAGATTATCCACCCCTCCTCTTATTCCTCTTTTCCCTTCATTTCTCTCCTTGTTTCCATATTTCCAACTTTCCATCTTCTTTCCCTCTTGTTTCCATCCACTTCTCTTCTCTCATATTTTTATTTTTATCTTCTCTACCCCCTTAGTCTGAAAATTATTTTCTCCATTATTTCCTCTTACATCCTTCCCTTACTTGCCTTCTTCTTTCTTACTCTTATTTCTTCCTTTATTTTCCATTTTCTTTCCCTTCATTACCTACTACTTCCATTTCCTCTTTTCAACACCCCTCTACTCTTTTTTTTCATCATTTTTTCTCCTATTTATTAAAACCATGCTCCTTTTTCATTTTTAGACTCCTTTACAACCCTCAATTCTTCATTATTGATTTCCGCTACCCACTCTCAGTCCCTTTAATCTTATTCATATTGGAAAATGATTTGATGATGTTGTATTTATCATTCGAATTTTCAAATCCCCCATCATACAAGAATCCCAATTTCATGAAAAAAATGTGGAATTTATTTCATGGATAATGAGACACTCTGTTGACTCTCTTCAATTCTCACGATGGTTAATTTAGGCTCTCAGAATATTATATTTTCAATAATGGGACACTTTTTTTCCTCTTTGGAGCTCCCATTATGGTTATGTCAGGATCCCATTAGCACATTTGTTGATTTCATGATTAATTCATCCTTTACTTTCGATCTTGGGTATATTGTTTACATTCATTACATATAGTGCATAGATCATAGTGCACAAAATAGGATATATATATTCATAAGTTTTGTTTTGAGGGTTGTTTACATAGAGAGATACTTGTATATAAAAAATTACACATACCCAGATCATCATTTGGGAGAACTCTCTTCTTGATTGGACACTTATGGCATTTTGGCTTGATAAATTCACTTAAAACACAGTCGACACAATAATTTTTTGGGGGGTCATATGGGATCATTTTTATAACCTATTTATATCCAATATATCCCTTGAATTCTAGTTTCTAACCCATTTTGAATCATTCAATTTGGATCTCAAACGAAAAATATGTGACCAAAACAATGATTGGGTGTAGAGTAGGTAGCTTAGGAACAAAGTTAGGAAAGTCAACTTTTGGAACATCTAATCGATGAAATTTTCAAACCTGTTTCTAAGGTGTGTTCTCATATGAATATAGTTTAAAATGTAATTTGAATCACACAATTTTGATATAATATGAGAAATTTACACCCAAAATGCTAACTGCCTATCCTAAATATGTACTCTTAAAACTTTGTTTTCTCAACTGTTTATTGGCATATTTGAACCATAAAATATTCCTTTGTTAAAACCATGTTTCTATTGGATCTACCTAAATGAATCTAGTTTCAACCCTAATTTGAATCAAGTCGACCTGTCTTCAAACAAAAAATTTGGACTCAATTAAATAATTTTTGGTCTAGGCAGGAATAACGAAAACAACACTAGCATGCAGGTTATTACTTGGAAGATTTGGAATATCACCTTGAAACATTTTTAAAACATAATTTTACTGGAAGTATCCCTATTAATATGTTTTCATTTGGATTTGGAATCACTCAAATTAAATGAGAAATGAATAAGTTATCAACGAAATACTGCCAGGTAGTCTAAGGTGACCGCCACTCCTAGCATGTATAAAATGAATTTTGCTTCGTTCGTTTTTCCTTGGATTTGTTTTATAAGTAGCTACTTATTGTTTTCTCTGTATGTATTGGATAAAGAGAGCCCAATCACCTCTCATGTTTTATGATCTCACGTCTTATTGCATGTAAGTGCTCATTTTTTGCAGGTCGTGGAAAGACTAAGGAAGTCAAGTTATGCACAAGTGATTTTTGAAGAAAAAATTTCATGCAAAAATGGGCATACTTTACAGACATCCTTCATATATGTTTTTGAGCCTATCATTGTCTATACTGATGTTTTTATAGTGCCGCTACATGCTGCTACTACATTAGTACTACATGATGCTACTACTCTTTCCTTATTGTTGCACTATTACCCCGCCTTTTTCATCAAAGTTATAGATGGATCAAAGACAAGACAAATGGAGAATTGATGTGAAGACCCATTGAAGAACAATGTTCTATAAATAAAGTCCCATGAACACATTCCCTTTGCTTAGAAGAATCCTTTCATAATTTCTCATGCCCATCATGCTCATTCACTAATACCATGGTATGCTTATGTATTTCTTTCTTCCTAACTAACGAATGCATAAATGTTGAAGTTAATAAAGTTTCATTTTTGGTCAAAATTAAAGTCAAAATCCTCATGAGACCATTATTATGAGGCCTACTTCAGCCTTCTCATTTCCTACTTCCTGCTCCATCCACACCTAACCCATGAAATAAAGTCACTCAACTCACTTGCAATGTTGAGCCATCTTGTTTTCCTTTTCCTCATAAAATTTTATGGTGAAAATCTATCTCAGGAACCATTAGAACTTGGAGTGCTTGAAAACCAACTTGTTGGTTGGAATTCCTTGGGAATAAAAACATTTTGACTGTGAAAACCCTTTGGGCATAGTTGGAAAAAACTTGTTTGAAAACCAACTTGTTGGTGGGAAAGGTTTTCAAATAAAGTGAGAAATAAATAATTCCATCCAATTTTCTCTCTAAATAATGATTTCCAGGTTGAATAAAAATTTCCAAGATTCATTACTACTTCAAAATTATGTTCTATATCTACATTGCATTACATGTTCTATGCTCCACACTACTCTCCCTTGAAAATTTTCTACATCATTGTGGACCATATTAGATCAGGATGTTGCTACAAACATTATGGACTTCATAGGTAGGTGCAGGTATGCTTGTTTCTCTTTTATTTAATAACAATTCATTGAATGCTATATATGTGTATTTGGAAAATTAATTATTCCTACTCCATTATTTTTCCCTTATCATACTTCATTTCCATTTTCCAAGGATTGCTAAAATATTTCAGTTTGAGGGAGGGTGACATTGTCCATTGCCTTACCTTTCATCACTATGCCATCACCACCCTTGTTCCATGTGACTCATGGAATCATCCTACTCATGGCATCATTTCCCACAACCTTGTTGAAGCATGGAGAGGGTACTAGTATGTTGTTACACAAGAAACCCTTGTTGTTTCCACACAATAACCAACAGTAAGAAACAAAGAGGTATTGTTGTTTCTCCACAAGAACCAAAAACAACCCAAGGAGAAACTGACACACATGCACAAACCACAAAAACTATTGGAAGAGAGGAATGTGTTGCCCCACAAGAACCTATAGCATAAGAAGCTAGTCTAGAAGCCATTCCTATCTAAGATTATGATATCACACAACATGGTGGAAAACATAGGTATTAGTTCCATGGTTTGTCTCCATGAGTTAATAATGCATACATTGGTTTTACTCATCATGAGGGGTCGAGACTTTGTAACTCCAAACTCTATTAGATTTTCATGAAAATTATTTATTAGCATTTCCAGATCTAATATCAGAGTTGGTCAAGGGGTATTTAAGAAATATGGAACATCATGTTTTCTTGCTGCCAAGGTATTTTCTGAAAGTGGTCTTTGTGCTCATAAGATAATGTTTATCTTTTCTAGTAACATGAGAATTGATGGAAGCATTGTAGAAGGATCCATGTGAATTGGGAAATAAATTGGTTCAAAAATGGAACAAGGTCTCTCATTAATTGTGTTTATTCAATAATGAGAATCGATGAAAATGTTACAGTTATTTTATGTGCCTTACTTGGGTATTTTACTTCCCATTTCTTGTTGGATGATTATTCTTTGACATTATCCTTTTTTTAAGTTGGTGGGTATTTTTCCATTCACTTGTAAACTATCAAATATCCATATTAACAAGATTATCTTAAGAATTGTAAGTCCTTTGTACATTCTGGGCACTCATTTACATCCATCCATAACCAATATAGTTAACCAAAATTGCCTCCAATTTGGTAAACATGCATTGTGTTGTTTTAATGGTTATTCAAACATGAATATAACAATGGATATGGATTTAAAGAGTACAATTTTTGTTAAAGAAAAGACTAGTTTACACATAGAGGTGATATACAAACTTTTAAAGGATGAAGAGATTATTTGTTTTTAAGCATCAGTTTTCAGTAGAGAACTGATTTTGAGATTGTGTGTTGAAGTTCATTTCCATAGGTAGGATAGCCATTTTTATTTCTAGATTGATGATTGAAGATGTCTTTCATCCTTTCACAATTGTTTGTTGAGATTGAAAAGACAAAATATATTTATTTTTCAGTACAAAATGAGGACATGTTGCATAATCAGTTTTGGGGGAATGAATGATGTGCTAACAATGGAATATTAAAGACACAACCAAGTGAAATGGATACCTGGAAATTATTGTCACTATTTTTCTCATAGAGTTGCTTTCGAAAATTTTTGGTGAGTTTTTATTAATTGATAAGATTGTATGCTTGTTTTGTTCTTAAATAAAGATAAATTGAACTGAGGATATCTTGTAAACCGTGAAATAGGTATTCATGAAACTAGGTGGAGAGAAGCATTATGGTAAAATGATCAAACACATAAAGTTTCAAGCAAACCCAGTTCGTAATTTTTTATAAATTAAGCATCGTCACCTAAAACCAATTTGTCTTTTTCTCAAGATTTGTGATGTGGGTATGTCCAATTTTTGGTATGGAGAAGCAATTAAACAATAAAAATTTCCTGCACAAATTTTCCTAAAGCCAGTTTGTATTTTGTGAGAAAATGGTTTTAAAATTTTGTTGCTACTCCTACATCACTTTTTGTAACGCATCTATTGCAACTTATAATTTGTTGAAACTCATTTGTTGTAACTCATCTACTACAACTTGTCATTTGTTGAAACCCATCTATTGCAACTTATCATTTGTTGAAAATCATATTTTGAAACTCATCAGCTACAATTCCATCAAAATTTTTAGGATCACTTGAAGGATACTCTTGAAACATGCACCATTACAGAAGAATCAAATCCCCAAGAAAACATAAGTGTTGGCACACAAGAACCAACATTGGATATGGAAGGGAATGACACCAAGACTGCTACAAGAGAACCGGTGTTGGTTCTCAGAAAAAGAAAACAAAATCAAATTGTTACACAATAACTAAATATAAATTCAAAATATGCTCCAGAAAAAATCGTTGTAGACATGGGGGAAATGATCAAACACAAAAGGTAAAATCCATTAACATCGTTCTAGTAAAATCATTTATGGTAGTATGTAGGAAGGTTCATGATAGTGGAAAAATAGTAAGGAAATATTTCAAGGTAACTTACAAGTCCATTGGAAAATGGAAGTCCTTACAATTTGGTTTTAGGTTGCATGAGTACATGCAACATATTTAGTTTAGGTGAGATGTTGGACCATGGAATTATCATCTTTTTACATCATCGCTTTCCTACTTTCAATCCTTTCTTGTTTACACATAACCTTGTATTAATGTTTATTAATCATTTTTAATGCTTATATGCGAGATTTAGAACTAGGATGTTTTCCATTACATTTATTTAGTATTTCATATGAATTATGATCAAATATTAGAGAGGTAACATATTATGCACTATCTTTGAAAATGTGGTTTAGTTTGTTGTTGCAGAATCAATTACCACTTGTTGTTACTCCTATTGTTACTCCAAGCCACTTTTTGCAATTCTTATAAATAAATATCCACAAATTGGGTACTTGAGATTTGACATATGAGGCATCATTAAGTCAATATAATACTATCCTCAAAATATCTCAAAAACCCAGATCGTACTTTTTGAGAAATCAACATTTTACTATTTGTTGTTACTTGTGATGTCGCAATTGTTGTTACTCCTTGGGACACTTTTGCAATCAATGAAAATACATTTTCAACCATCAATATATGCCATGGACTTGGATAAAAAAAAATCATATTATATCATAAGAAAATATTGGAACCATTGACGAGATTAGTTTGATTAGTTTTGGATTATTAGAAACGATCTTGTAATTATTTACTACACGATTTTTAATTGCTAGTTATTGGTAAATTGTTGTAACCACAAGAGAAACTCATGGATTTGAATTTATTGCTTTTTTTATTTTAGATATTAGAAAAACTCATGTATAAAAGAGAGTTCCTTCTTCATTCTTGGGTAGGACACTTGGAGAAATGGTCCAAACTATGATGGAATAAATCATATTTCTTTGAGATCTTGTGTTAACATAGATTATAGCTTTGGGATTTCATAGTATGTTTAATTGCTGCATTTTCAATCATGTCATTTCCTTTCAGCATAGTGTGAGTTTTAGTTAATTTTTTTATGCTATAGATTAGTGGAAATACTTTATTTTACATCCATATGTCGACCGAGAAGTAAACATTTTAGCTCAATTTACTTAATTTCTTGTAAGTGTTTTTCAATTCTCGCAGAGTGTTTACTTTTTCACAAGTTTGTTTCAATTATTGCAAGTGTGTGTTCCTATAATTAGATTGTTGGGGTAGCTTTAGGATACAATTGATTCATACTCCTGATACCCCAGCTGGTGTGTTTTATTTTCCAACGTGTTTGTTTCCTTTTCATAATGTGTGAATTTTTTTTCTTGTCGAGTGGATTTCCTTTCTTTTAGGTAAGTTAAGATTTACTTTTTCTTCTACTTAAATAGACAGGCCTACTTTCCCGTTATGTCATGGGGTGTGTAAAAAAAAGTAGATAGATCCATTAAACAATTATTATATGTGTGGTATGATATACTTTCTAGAACTATGTTATTTTTTGCAAAGATTTTAGTGTTGTGATTCGCTTTTTATATCTTGTTGAGTGGTTTGATTTACTTTACTACAACACATATTAGATAACCAATGTTAGAAGGAAATTGTAGCCTACATAGAATTTGCATCATAACTTTGAAATAAATAGATGCACTATTGGAGCAGGAAATTTTGGGGCAAGGTTCAAGATACAACACAACAAACGAGGCAGAATGGACCAAGGAAGCATTGCACGACGTGAATATAGGAAAACAAATGTGACATAGTTGTGGATTAGAGCGCAAAGGCAGTTAGAATATGGACAAGTTGAGTCCACCTAGAATTAGGGTTTCTGAGTATGATGTAAGGATTTTACCCATTCTTGTAATATAATTAGAGGATGTGTGAGGTAAATAGGGGATCATATTATCTTGAGTTTATCTAGTTTTGGAGAGGGTGAGTTCAGTTTGGGATAAGTTTTGAGTTGCAGAACTAGTTTTGTTGGAGCTATAGAGATCAAATGATGTCAATTTTGGAGAATCATGAAGTATAACTGAGGGTCGGGTTGCAAGATGCATAGCTTGGTGCGACATTGGTCCGCCTCACTACACTTATGTACATTCCAAATGCACCTTTTGATGTAATGCGTGTAAAACTGAAATTTTGATGAAGAATAATAAATAAGAAGAAGATCTTTGTGAATGTAGCTCAGGGGGGGTGAACCATGGTAAAATCATGTGTTGTGATGTGTTTAATTGATGTTTTATTATTTTTGCAATTATGAATGAATAATGAATGGCTAGAATGGTATCTTGTAGTACGTAGTACTGATAATGCAGAATGAAATAATTGTTAGATCTATATGAATGGTATAATATGGTGCATGTTAAAGTAAAAGTAGAAGATGTATAACATCCCCAATCCCTTCCATGACTGCATACATCTTCATCCTGCAGTCACCCATAAGCCATCTCGGCTAAGACTGCATTGTGCACTCTAAGTGGAGTGTTTCCTTCTATTTTACCATAGGGGTCGATGGTTTCTAAGGTTTTGTTGGAGAAACTAGGGTAGAACCTGGGATATCCCATACATCCAACAAATGGTTTCGTTGTCAGATGGAACTCAGAAGAATAGCCTAGAAGGGGTTTGATGAAGATAACACAATGGTATAAAGGGATATTTAGGCCATGGAATCCTATGAATAAATATATTGAAAGATGGTTGGAGACAAAGAAACTAGAGTTTTCACAGAAAGATAATAGAAGCTCCAGGTATACACCACAATGATATCTATAGAGGTATGTGTTTACTGATTTGCATGAGGATTTTTTATGTTATTTTCCAGAGTTGTTGCAAGAGTGGATATTGAGGTTGAAGGATACTCATCCCACAAATCGAATTAGATCTGTAGAGTGGAATACTGACAAAATTGCAAGATTGGAAAGGGTTAATAATAAATTCAACCACAAAGTAGATTTTTGGTTAGATAATATTATTACAGGGTTTATTACTGATTTTGCAGTAGATACAGTGAATTCATATAGTGATGCAGAGCAGGATTTATTGAAGGGACCAATAGGGAGGTACATCAGGCCACTTTACTCGTCGATCAAGATCTTATTGCTTGATAAAGGCATGATGACCATGGAATCAAATAGTTAGATCACTCTACATGCATGGGGGAAGCACTAAGGAAGATCTAATATATGGAGAAGGCTTTAGAGAATGGAAAAAAGAAGGAAGAAATGGACCCCATCATGATGGATGAGGAACAAACCAGGAAGATATTGAGAAAACAAGGAGTGTCACACAACGAACAACCCTACTGGTATAATATCAATAGCAAGAAGAGGGTAGTAGCCGAGCGAGATGGATTGGACATTATTGAGGAAGAGGTAGATGATATTTGTGCGATGGGGAAGATTGAGGAAATCATGCATTCCACATATGAGAGGAAAACTAGAGGTCAAGTGTATGACGTAGAAGAAGGAACTCCATTCCAGATCTAAATGATTGTGGAACCCATAACCCCATGTGAGACTAAGACATCTGAAGAAGGAAAATTGGTTAACGAGAAAGTGATTAGTGGTAGAATAATTTTTGGATAAGGGTCTAATTCAAGTGGAAGTATTTCATCTAGTAGTAGTCAATTTTCTACACCACGTGGAGGTGGTAGTACAACAAACTTCAAAATGGCAGGAGAATATCCCACTATTATCTTACATGAGTTTCATGGAGAAGGGTCGGAGGACCCAGAGAAGCATTTGTTTATTTGTGAGAATATTTGGGCAACCAAGTAGATTACATATGAAGATACAAAGGTTGCGTAGTTAGCAATCACATTCATAGATCGTGCATTGGATTGGTATATGGGTCTCACAGTAAATAACCCGACATGAGCACCTACAACTATCGTAGACGTGAAGAAGCAGTTAATTAATGAGTTTTAGAAACTAAGCTCGGAGGATCAGTTCATGAATGAGATGATAGATATAAAGAAAAATCCAGGAGAATCATTCTGGGAGGTTGATCAGAAGTTCAAAAGGTTAAAAGGTAAGTTGAATTTCCCTATTACTGATATACAACCTAGATACTTGTTTGTTAATTCACTATTTCCACACTTGAATTTTCCTTTGAGGAAGAAAAAGTTTCAAAGCTAGGATGAGGCCTTGCAGGAAGCATTGTAGTTAAAAGAAAATCACTATAAGCATACAAATATGGTTTTAGAAGAGATAAGAGTCGATATGAAAAACCTTACATTCTAGTTGAACCATAATAAAGGAAAGGAAAAGAGGGAAGATGCCTGGTGCACATTTTTCATAACATAAAGTCATCATAAGAATGAGTGTCCAAGTTGTGCGTAGTACTTGGGGACAGGAATGTCGAATCCTTTATCGCCACAAGGGCCATGGTGTGAGATATGAAGAACACATGGACATGATCCCTATCATTTTCCCACGATGTAGAATTATTAGACAATACAAAAGACTAGATTTTGTAACTTTTGTAAGTTAGCTAGACATGAAGAAAAGGACTGCAGAACCTTGGAGATAATGAAGGAAAGGACATCAAAAACTTATAGGGTGTTGGATGAATTAATGAAAACACAACATGCGCAGTAACCACAACATAATAATGTGCAACAATTAGGAGCACCGCCATAATATAAAAACACACAGTAGTGTGCATCACCACCACAGTATAATAATGCGCATCCACACTATAATCAAGCACCTCAGTATAATACACCATGTAGATATAATCAGGGTAGCATAGGAGGCTAAAGAGGAGGTGGTCATGGAGGAAGAGGATTTGGAAGAGTTCGAGGACTATTATTTTGTCACAACTGTAAAAAAATTAGACACTATGCAAGAGATTTTCCATTGCCACCTGTGACATGTATGTATTGTCGTGCAATAGACCATGATATAGAAGACTTTCCGATAATGTTGGTAAAGATACAAGAAAAGAGGAACAAAAATAATCAAAATTTGAAATGTATTTTTGTAGGAAAAAGAGAATAGGATATGAATAATATTAATATAGTTACTAGAGGACGAGATAAGACAGGAGATGATGCAGCAAAAAAAAACTAGGATATACACCAATGGGTAAGGAAGAATGTAGAACCTGAACAAAAGTTTGATTTGTGCAAAAAACGGATACCTTCAAAGAGGCTAGACATGATATTTTGAAGGAGAATATTACATCTACTTTCAAAACAATGGCAATACATGATCTACCAATGTATGAAATGCCCCAGTTATTTGATCAGACCATTAAGAAAAAGTCTGCAGAAAATGTCACTAATTTACGAAACTTTTTAGTATATTGTGTAAATTTATTAAATAACAACTCATCTCTGAAAGTGTTACAAAATATGTTAGAAAACTGTAATTCTAGGGAAGAAGGTGTAAAGACAGTTAATTAAATCTGTAAGAAGAGAAGAGAAAGTAGAGAATTCAGGTTGAATGCAAACATTGGATATTTCAATATGGGGGATATCATACTAGAATTAGGGTATGAAGTCAATGTTTTTCCTAAAAATACATGGGAAGCTATGGGAGAACCTCAATTGGGGTATTCACCAATTCAGCCGAAGTTATAAAATCAGCACAGAGTGGTACCAATTGGTAGATTGAAGGGGATACTAGTAGATCTATATGGTGTGTGCACCATGGAAAACTTTGAAGTTATTGACATAGTATATAATACTACACCCTATCCAACATTGTTGGGATTGGATTGGGAATTTCATAATCATGATATTATTAATTTGAATACAACGAAGATGATCTTTGAATATGGAGAGTACATTGTTATTTCACCCTTAGATCCCTCCGAACGGGGGATATACATTGAACTTGTGACATAAAACTTCATTTCAAATGAGGTGAATCAATTGTACAAAACTAGCATGCGTGAAGAGAATTATATCAACCCCACTGTAGATGGAATGTTGAGATGGAGGAGTATTATTTATTGTTATTTAGAATCTGACATGAGACTAAAAAAATGGGAGCAGTGACTACATGAATTATCCACCAGAAGATGTACCATAAAGACGTGCGCACTAAGATGGATTGGATCTGAGGTAAGAGAACCTCCCACTTTTATGGTCAGAATAATCTAGAAGAGTTTTTAGCAAAATTTGAATTAGAAATTTCAGAGAATAAAAGGCTATTAGTACTAGACATGGGATTGAAATAAACACCTACATGTTGGTGGGGTGCACATAAGGATAATATTAAGAACTGGTTTCATTGCAAGAGGTTATTGTGCATTAGATTTTCTATAGAGAAGGAAAATAGATATTTTGAGAAGTATGATGGGATTGAAAAACCTAGAGAACACATACATAGGTTTATGGTCTAATAGTGATTAGTACCACTAGAAGAATTGACACATCACATTATTCACACATTAGATGGCATTCTGAAGAACTGGTACACAGAGCAGGAACAACGTAGGGAAACTGCAAATTGGGAAGAAATGCTACAAAATTTTCTGGTTACATTTTCCTTTGAGCATGAGAGTCCAGGTATAGATACAACATTAAAGGTAGTAAGAGATAGGATTTTTGAAGAACCTGAAGTGGATATTGTGACAATTTATTAGAACAAGAAGATATAAATAGTTAGACAATTGCTACCATACTATCATGTCACAGAAGAAGAAGAGCCAACATAGGATATCCTGCGTGATATCAATATCCTAGAAGTTGAAGGAGAAAGAGAAGTAGAGGGTTCATAACTAAAGTTAGAATATTATGCATTCCCACTGAAGATAAAGAAGGTAAATATTGGAACAACAGAAAACCCAAAGATTGCAATTATTGGATATTATTGGGACAATCATATAGTAGAAAGAATAAAAAATTTACTGTGTGAATACAATGATTTGTTCCCAACAACATTTTCAGAGATGAATGGGTTAGCATGAGAACTTGTAGATATAAATATCCCTTTGAATCCAGATGCTAGATCTATAATGCATAGACCTTACAGGTATAATCCAATATAGAAGGAGAAATTCAAGGTAGAAATTGACAAGATGCTAGAAGTTGGTGTCATAGAACCTATGGAAGAATCATAATGGATCAATCCTATGGTAGTATAGGAAAATAAGAAGGGGGGAATAATGATCTTTGTTAACTTGAGGAAACTGAATGATTCCTGTTTACATGATCCTTTCCCTACTCCATTTACAGATAAAGTATTGGAGAATGTAGGAGGTCAAGAATCATATTCATTTACTGATGGGTTTTCAGGATATCACGAGATCAGGATTGCACTATAGGACATACACAAGTCTACATTTTCTACAAAATGGGGATCATATAAGTATAAAGTGATGTCATTTGGACTGAAGAATGCACCATCCATTTTTCAATGGTAGTACTAGCATCCTTTAAGGATTTCATACAAAAGTTTTTAGAAGTTTACTTGGATGATTGGACAGTCTTTAGCTTATTGAAGGATCATGTTGAAGTATTGATATTGATGCTAGATAGATGTAGACAATGCCATATTAAATTGAATATTAAGAAATGTATTTTAAGTGCACCTTTTGGGATTTTATTAGGGCATGTGGTGTGTAAAAAAGGTTTGTTGGTTGATCCTACTAAAATTTTTGTCATAGTTAATTTACCACCACTGAAGTTAGTGCGCCAGTTAAAGAGTAAATTTGGTCATACATAATATTACAAGAAATTAATAAGGGGATATGCACAGATTACTACAACGATGGATAAATTATTGAAGAACGACATCAATTATCAGTGGAATGATGAGTGCCAATAGAGTTTGGACATTTTGAAGGAGAATATGGTGACTGGACCAATTATTGTTTTTCCATATTGGTCAAAGGAGTTTCATGTGCATGTAGATGCATCATCAATATCACTTGGATTAGTATTGACACAACCAAGAGAAGGTGATATAGATCACCCAATTGCATTTGCAGGAAAGAATATTTCAAACTAAAAAAAAAACTACAATACTACAGAAAGAGAAGGATTATCTATGGTGTATGCATTGCATAAATTCAGACATTACTTGTTAGGGAAAAATTTCAAGATGTTTATAGATCATTCTGCTCTTATATATTTGGTCAATAAGATAGTGTTGGGGGGAAGAATATGCAGATGGTTTTTTTTTTTTTTTTTCAGTGGTTTGACTTTGAATTTGTGGTGAATCTAGGAAGATTGAATGCAATACCTGATCATTTTTCTAGGATAATGAATGGAGAGGAACCAAGAAATTTGGAAGACAACTTTCTTGATGCTCAACTATTTTTAGTACATATTGAAAAAATATTTAGTATTTGCAGATGAAAATTTTGTTGACATTATTGATATTGGTTGTGGAGCCTAATTATCTTCCTGATTCATAGCTCTTTGTTTTCAACCATGTTTATACCCCATGAAAAATATACTCCCCAAAATATTTTACACCCCTCCATGCGGGGGGGGTTGCAGGGGAGGAATTCCCTCCCTGTGGGGTCCGAGGGAAAGAGGGCCCCCGATGGGGGTTTGGGGGAGAATCCCCCAAAGGAAAAATTGATTTGTAAATGTATATTGTAATTTCATAGTAAATCTATATCGTTCATTATAAGGTCTCATATCAGACAATAGAAGTTATGTTAAGGTTTTTTACCTAGAAGGAAACCCTCTTTTATGAGGGAATTGTATTCTGTATATGCATCATTATGAATATTGTATTATGAGGGAGGATACTATGACATAAAGAAGAGGAAGTTACAACGAGTGTGTTGTAGGTTGTATCCCTTGATTTGTTGGATAATAAAAAGGAAATACCTGTAAATTTCTCTGGTCAACGTAGCTTGTTAGCACATAGGATGTGTAGGGGTCAAAACACTTTGTATTTGTCTTATTTTGAGTCATAAAGTATTTAAATCTTAGGATTTTGTTTATACCTCATGTCATAACTCAAATGTTTATTTTTTCATAAGCATAGTCTTGTTTTAGTCTTGGTTTAGAGCCTTACTGTCATGGTATTATTTATCATCATGAGGGGAATGAGGGTCCACATGGGTCACACTCTTGGTATAAAAAATCATCATCATGATATGTCTTGTCTCAAAGGTATAAATAAAATTTGATTATGTCATTTTCCAACCATTTAGAGGTCAAGTTAGAGGTTAGATTTATTTGCTGCCAACTCACCTAAAAGTTCACAGGGTACTAAGAGGTAACTCATTGCACTAATATCTCATCATTGAACCTTAGAAAAGTGTCAAGGGATATTTCGTTGTCTTCAATGCTTTCGTTCAATTTGATTTTAAAATATGATGTCAAAGAACGAACTCTAATAGTTTCCTTGAAGCACGCTACTGGAATTTGAAAATTGGCACTGCAGACTGGCACTGCAAACTGGCTGTAGAAGATTGTTAAACATTGGATGCCTCCCTCTAAGTCCAGCTCAGGTTTACAAAGCACTGTCCTACATTTAGACATACCAGTTACCCCTTGACAATTTGCATGTTGCTTAAAAGGTTGATTGAGGATGTAAAGTTGTTATGTTTTGTTGGCACTACAAACTGATGGTGCTCTAAAGCTTGCTCATTGGTCAATATTTTTATCTCAGGGTCATCCTATAGTTCCATTTTGCAAACAATTTATATTTTCCACTGATAATTCATTTTAACCCTGCACCACAAATTGTGCATTGCAGTCTCGCGCTGCGAACCCTTTGTATTTTGATTGACCAAACCCTTTTCAATTTTGAAAGGCCTGGGTTTTAACCAGTCCTTATATTTTCCCTCACATACATGAAAATTATTGTCAGTCCTTCATAAAATATAGTTCAATTACGATGCAAACTGACATTGTGAACTGGTGTTAGTGCTGCAAGCCCTCTATTTATGCATAGTTGTATCTTTTTTCCTATCTACATTTTTACTCAAGACTGAATTGTTATCCCTCTTATCATTCCTAGCAATTTGCTCCACTTCATACCAATGTTTTGTATAATATTTTCAGACATGAGAACTCTAGGTATATTAGCTCTCTTATCAAACCCTAAAATCATTGTTTTACTCTATACTTCACATAGAAACTGTCATAAGAGGATACAAAGGTGTTTTTCAAGGAAGTAATTGTGGACATTCAACAAGGAAAGAAGACTCACAAGGGGGAGATATTTTGATAGCTGAACCATATGATATGAAACTCATCAACTCTAGACCATTGTTCAAATAATCTTTCCAGAGGGTGGGTTGTCTCAATTTTTGTCAAAAAATGCAGAGAGCGAATTTTGAAGTGGCCAAGGAGTTTGAATTTAATTTTAATGGGACAAAGACTAAGGTGGGACAGATGGAATTTGAAGTTTCTGAGTGTTCTATATCTATAGATACATAGATACCTGACTGTGGTGAGAAGTGGTTTAAATCCATGTCATTAAACTCTTCTTTCTCTAAAGAATTATTTAAACCTAAATATCAAGGAGACAATCTATCTAAAGGAGTGCCCAAAAATCACATGTTGAAATGTTTTGACAAGATGCTCAGGGTCATCCAAAGGTACTTCACATGTGAAGGAAGGTTTAATATGGTATACCAATACCACATCATATTAATATTACACTTCATTGGGAAAGAATCCATGAACCTTCCATTTTTCCTTTTCAGGAGTATTGGAAATATGTTAGATAGAGTCCAGGCTAATTCCAAGCAGGTAAACACCCATGTTTTTCACTCTAGTGTAATCAAGATGTTAGTAATGGAAGAGTTAAAGAAGACTAACACTGACTAGGAAAATTTCCTAATTGCATCACATTTTCAGTTAGATATTTCTCCTACACCAGAGTCCAAAAGACAAACTCCTACCCCTGTTGAGAGGAATGTGCATTTAGATTCAAGCAAGAAGAAGACTGTGACTAGGAGTAATAAATATTTCTAGGCTATTGATGAAGTACAAGAAGGTGGTCCTTCACAACATCCTAATAGATAAGTTTCACTTGTGGCAGAACCTACTCACATGGATATTCCTTAAATCAAATTAAGGATCTTAAAAGGAAAAAATCTTGTATTTTCCCCACCAATTGTTGTAGAAAAATTCAAACCTAGGAGACCTTTTACTAGATCAACATCCAAACAACATGTTCCCATGAAGGATGGTACAACAGAGACTTAATCTCAACAAAAAKAMAAATCTTAGTCTTCTAAGCATCCCATGGAGGTTATTTACATCAACACTCCTCATCATGAAAGTAACCCTACCTTCAAAAGGCTCAGGAGGCAACTTAAGGATGCAAAAAATGAAATTGACAAGTTGAAAAAGGAGGATTTGGATTCCAGAATAAATCTAAAGGAGATTTTGGATCTGTATGAGGAAACAATTGATAAAGAAAGGTTCATGGCTAAGAGGTTTTTTCCCCTCCATAGGAAACTCAAGAATGTATATAGGTAGAATAGAGCCCGCCAAGCTGAAATCAGGAAATTAAAAGCAAAGTTATAGCCTTTTAGAGAAGAATCAGAAAAGAGGAACTTAGATATGTTAGCTAAGGTGGCTACTAGAAGGAGTACCATAACAAAGAGATAAATACAAGATGATATTCTACAAGAATATCATTTTTTTTCAAGGTTTACTTTTTTCATGCAATTACAACAATAAGTGATGATTTTGAAGTTTGAGCTAACTTAGCATCTTTTTATGTTTTCTCCAAGGATATATCATATGGTCATAAGTTTGTAGCATATATGGAATATTTATACTAACTCTAGTACATGTTTTAAATATCTGAATATTTTTTCAAAGAAAACATGCCATTACAAGAAATTTCACAACGAGGTGTCAAGGAGAGATTGTACCAACATTTAGAGGTTCATTTTCACATTAGAAGGTCACCTGCCTCAAGGAGCTGCATGCATAAAATACACATCATCAGTTGTTGAGGACTTGTTCTATACATTTACAACATTTTCCTTCAAAATAGCATTATGTTACTCTCTTGTTTTACACCTATTTCCACACATCCTTTAGGCATTGAATCCTATCAGGAAGTTAAGGGGCAGATTGTAAAGGGTTATTTTGATGTCTTTAGTTATTTAAGATGCATTGTATAGGAGAAGAGGTTCGAATGGTTAAGGAGAAGACTCTTAACTTAAGTCTTTTATTGTAACAGATTTATCCCGATGCATGGACAAGATTCAAGAAACTTTTAATGGTGTAAATCAATATTTATCCTACTATCATCTCTTTTCTGTCTCACTTTGATATTAGTCTTTGGTGAAGGATTCATCATGTCGTTTGTTTCTTTATTGTAGTAAATGATTTATTGTGGTATTGTATGAAAATTGATGAGAGTTCTTTCCTCTTTGGATTAAGAAGTTATTATACAAATGATTTTTCTTTCATATGTTCTCCATAAATACCCGATGTAAACTGATACACATATTTCACTTTCCTTGTTAAAGTCTTATATATTTCATTTATATCTTTAATCACTGATTTGAATCCATTTAAATACTTTCTTTGTGATGTGTATTTCATGGAGGGTTTTGTGATTGATATTACAAACTGAGTTTCACATCCATTTGCCACACTTTTAAAACAACTATTATTTATATTCTAATGGGTATTAGGCTTACATATACAATAGTATAGGTGTGACTTATAGTGATAATATAGCCCACACTGGGTGAACCATGTATATATGTGTCTCCATTGTATTGTGTATCTTCTGTGTTTTATTTCTGCATTTGTCTTATTTTTATTGCTCCACGATCCTGTTTTTCTAACAATTGAATTTTTGAGTACATGGGTGGCCCCAAAAAATTTAATATCGTGCAGAAGAAGAACTTGGTAGTAAGAGTTGTAGATTATCAACTGATTGTAGGTCATTTATACAATACTAGAGTATATAACATTTTTAGGAGATGTGTGATGGAGCATGAAAGACCCATCATTTTAGTAGAAGCGCAAGAAGGAATAGCTGGAGGAAATTATGCAGGGAAATATACTGCACAGAAGATATTGCATGCAATATTATGCTGGCCAATAGTTCATAAGGATGCAAACAAATATTGTCATAATTGTGATGTATGTTAGAGAGTTGGAAAGCCATCTAGGAGGGATAAGATTCCATTAAGACCTCATGTTACTTTACAAGTATTTGATAAATGGGAAATAGATTGTGTAAGAGTGATCAATCCAATAAAAAGAAGATCAGGGGAAAGATATATTATTACGGTGACAAAATACTTAACCATATAGGCTAAGGAAACAATAGTGAAAGACTGTAGCGTAGAGACTACAATGTGATTTCATTTTGAGCAGGTTGTTACAAGATTAGGATGCCCGGGAATTTTGATGAGCAATCAAGGGACTCATTTCATTAATAGTACAATCCAGGAAATGATTGGATAATTTGAGATACATCATCAAAAAAGAACTCCATATCACCCTCAAGCTAATGGAATGGTGGAAGCATTTAACAAGATATTATATAATGCCTTGACCAAGATTTGTAATGTAAACAAGGATGACTGGGATTTAAAGGTATTAGCAATACTTTGGGCTTATATAAATACATGCAAGAAGCTAACAGGACATACACCTTTCAGGTTGGTATATGGACATGAAGCAGTAGTTCCATTAGAGTATTTGATACCTATCCTGCACATTGTAGCTATTAAAGAGATGACCAAAAGAGGTGCATCTCAAGAAAGATTGGCTCAACTAATGGAAGAAGATAGGATCTTAGTTTTTTACCATCAGAAGGTACAAAAAGAAAAGGATAAATCTTGGCATGGCAGACATATTAAGAAGAAGAACTTCAAGGATGGATATATGGTTCTCCTCTATGACAGTAAATACTTGCAGTACCCAGGGAAGCTTAGAATGCATTGGATAAGGCCATTTGATACAAAGTTTGTCACAGATCGAGGTGTTGTGTAGTTGCAAGACTTAGCAGAAAGGAAGTTCAAGGAATGTTGAATGGTAGTCGACTGAAACTATATAGGGGAAATTGACCCACTAACCCTCAAAAGTTGCAGTGAAAAAGTTAGACTTGTACATATTGTAAATGGTAGGAGTGAAAAGAAGGAAAAGAAGAAAAAAAGAGTAGAAAAATGAGAAAAATCCAAAAAGTAGGTAGATGGATAGGGATAGACAGATCATGGAAATATACAACACGTAGTAGAAGGTAAATTGGTGCGACAAAATTTAATATATTGTGCAACAAGAAAGTAAGCATAGTGTGCTGAGATAAAAGAATGATCGGAAAAGTGAAAATTGGTGAACGAAAAAAACAAGGCACGTCAAAGAATTTATGGAAGAGGTTATAAAAGGGGAAAACCATAGAAAAAGAAAACACTTGTGACTTGTGAATTTTTAGCAACAGAGAGAAAGAGGGAACAGATTGCGGTCATCATTGAATATTGTGAACAATCCAATAGAGCTTCAGAAATGTTTTACCAAATTAGAACAATGCCACTGCCAAAATTCAGAGCACCAAGCCACTTCGCGTGAAGGACCCGAAGCAATAACAAATCGATGAAAGAGATGACCAAGGTGGTCGATGTGGATGATATTCCAACAATTGAGAGTGAATCAATCAGTCTGACATGGTTCGAAGAAGAAAACTCAGAAGAAGAAGAAACAAAAGTCAACCAAGTGGTGGAAAGGAGAAACCCTAGTGCAACTACAAACCCTAGCACCAAAAACCCAGGAGTAGCGTGTGGATAAGGAGAATAGGGTGAATATGAAAATGTTAATACATAATCAGATAAACCTAGAGAAGAGGAAACCCCAAAGGTCAAGGATGACCACAATGCAGATGAAGAAATGTAAGAGGAGAGAACCCAGGAAGAAACAACAGTAGGGTCATCGAAGAAAAGGGAAACAGTGGAAAAAACATGCACACACACACATATTTTTCTATCAGTACCCCACATTCTAGATTTAGTCATCATTGTATAATATACATTGGGATGTGTTCCCAAGATAAGATACACATATCATGATGTGACAGAGGTAGCCAAATTTCCATAGCTTGTGAAGGAGGTTTACATGGAAAATAGAGGGCCAACTTCGAAAGGAATCTCTATAATGGAACCCAAAAAGTGGATTATAGGGATGTGTAACACTGGAATTATGAATTTATTGGAGATATCGCACTTTAGTAGGGGGGAGGAAATTAATGCATGTGTAAAACAAATTTTAGCACGTGTACATGGAAGGTTTTTATGGATGGACAGACTTGTCCCAATTGATGTCAACCTAATTGCTAATCTTATAGGACTTCCAATAGATGGGGTAAATCCTAAGAAGTATCTTGATGACAAAACAAAGGAAAATTATATTGCAAAATAAGTGAAGTAACAATTTGGCACTGATAGGGGCAGCAAAGGTATGATCATTAAAAACATCAATGACCCAACTGCCAGATTTATGACAAATTTGATGTCCTGCAAGCTACTTATAAAGTGTCTCAAAGAAGAATCACCTGCAAGGGTAGTCGCAACAACTACATAGTGCGAAAAGGGTACAGTTCTTAGTTTGGTGTAGTATTTTCTCAACCTATTCTTAGAAGACTGCAAGGATATGAAAGATGATGGAACAGAGTTCCACTATTCCTGGTTGTTGATATTAATAGCTCTAGACACATGGGAAAAAATAAAGTATTCATCTTTTTGTGAAATAAGAGGAAAGTCTGGTGCAACAACATATGAAACCCTACAACAAAACATAGATTCCAAGAAGAGGAAAGCCAACTAAAGAATTTTTTTCATGTACATATAGGAGATGCAAGAGAAAATGAYAGATACATGCAGGATTCCACGTAATGTGGTGAAGGAGCATGAGGGGATAGCCAATTTTAAGGCATCTAGGAACAATATATGGATACAATCTAGAAGAGACCCCAAGAAGACGTGGTTAAAGATGCAATATTTCATAAGAGTATTAGAATTCCAATGGGTACTAGTAGAATGTCCAGATCAATGGAAGGTTCTAGTATAATTCAAGAAAGGAGCAAATGCAAAAGAACAGGAATAAGTTTCCACAATGGAGAAATCCAGTATCCTAGCAGTCAATACTAGAAAAAAAACAAAGTGTACCAAATCAACAGTTATCGGTACAACAAAAAAAAACCAAGAAAGAAGGAAATGGTACCAATGGCCTCATTGTTAGGAATTGAGGGTGCAAAAAGAACAAATAGGAAAGCATAGATTAAAGATGAGATCCCAACCTAGGAGATAGGGACTGGAAACATACCAGAGGTAACGAAACATGCACAGACCTAAAAGAGGAAATAAGTAATGCAGATAGGAGAAAAAAGGAAGAATATGAAAGCACAAAAGAAACCTCTTAAGATAACAATCACTGAAGACGTCGTATAACTAGTAGCAGATAATGTCCAAGATAGGGGAGAAGAAGCCTTATTTGTCATAGACTCCAAAAGAGAAGAAACAATGAAGACATTAATAGAATTTAAAGAAGCTATGGAGATATTATAGCTCAATGTCATACAACATAGACACACAATGCAACAAGAGTCGATATATGAAGAGAATGAAATAGTCCAGATAGAAATAATGGGAAGCGTGACAATCTAGATAAGCTAGAGCATGATATAAGTAGATAAGGATACCGCACAAAAACCTTTGAAGGATGTGGAAGATTTAGAGTTGGCGTTATCTAAGATGCCAACAAAGGCATTATATAAGTTGCAGATGAGCATCACACAAGAAGTTTAATCGAGAGCCAGGAAATATTTAACAAACTTGGAGACAACCAAGGAAGAGAAGGAGGTGCTAGGGATAGTTCTCAAGGAAGTGTAGATCGAATGAGAGGAGAAAAAACAATGCATAGAAAAATTAGAGAAAATACTTGAGGAAGTCTTCCAAATGATTCTAGACAATGCACTAGCATGAGAGCTCACCATGGAAGAAAAGATAAAAATAATAGCGCAAACAATGGATGGGTATAAACATGAGATATCAGAATTGGATGGGAAGTTGACACCAACTACCCCTCTAAAGGTCAGATCAGAGAGGGAGCAATAGGTAACATAACACATAGGTATTATCGTGTTGGAAGTAAAAGAATTAGCTGAGCTCTACGAAAGGATTGCACATATATGGATGATCCTGGAAGAAAAGCAAAGATAGAAGGAAATTCCTATATCAGAGAGATTGAAGGCCGTGTAGGAAATGAAAAATATGCAAGTAGAATTGAATACAATCCAAGAATAAATATAGACAAGACAATCTAAGTTGGATCCACTTCATGAGAAAGAAAAGAAGATGATAGTAGAATTGGAAACAGAGAAAGGAAGACTGCAATAGGATCACTTGGAAAGTACAGAAGTCTTGAAGGAGCATGCAACAATGTAGGTGGTGGATACCCTGACAGGAAAAATTGTGTAGGTGAAGACACAAGTAGATGCACTCACAAAGAAGTTTCAGGCAATGGAAAAATTGATGCATGAGGAACACACTTCCTAAGTATCTTGAGATGAGAAACAGATAAGTGTTGGGGGCCTGTTGGAGTAGGAAATTTTGGGGTGAGGTTCAAGATACAACGCAAAAAATGAAGCACAATAGACCATGGAAGCAGTGCACGATGAGAATATAGGAAACATAATGCAACATAATTATGGATTAGTGCACAAAGGAAGTTAGAATGTGGAAAATTTGATTTCACTTAGAATTATGGTTTTTGAGTATGATGTAGGGGGTTTTACCAATTATTTTAATATAAATAGAGGATGTATGAGGAAAATAGGGGATAACCTTGTCTTTAGTTTATCTAGTTTTGGTGAGGTTGAGAGTTCAGTATGGGATACATTTTGAGTCACAGTACTAGTTTTTTTAGAGCTGTAGAGATCA